>VZSV01000036.1:174507-216988 GCA_013398735.1 Nothocercus julius
CCGCCGCGGGCTCTCCCGTGCTCAGCGTTGCAGCGGGCGCGCTGCTGACGCGTCCTGCCTGTAGCGCCACGGTGACTGGGCCCTCTGCATCACGAACCTGGCACACAGAGCCAGCGGCGGCGGGAACCGAGGCCGTGCGGCGCCTACAGCCCTGCTCGTGTCCCGTTGCAGGAGACCAAAACACCCTTCGGGCCTTGAGGACTCGTGGGCAATTGCTGTTGTCGAGATGTCTGCCCAGATAAAGCGTTTCTAGAGAGAAACCAATTGAGAAGCAATGTCACCTATCGGTGGGAAGCGGCCGCCCGCGCGTAGCGCGTGGGCAGCGTTGCCCGCTGCGTGCGTTGGCCTCACCACAGCCTAGCGCTGCGTTTGTGAGCTAGTATCAGATGGGATTTGTAAATGCTGCGTGCTCTGCCCCAGAGTTACCGCGTCAGGACACGCGATGAGGGCACTGGCTCTTCCTGTGCCTTAGACCCGTGCGGTGCTAGGCAAGTGCTTAGCTTGCACGCTGTGCCGTACAGCAAAACAAAAGAGGAAGTGTGATTTCAAACCTATCAACCTTGCAAGATCCTTTAAAATATTAGGCAATTAAGGGCACGCCTAGTAAGTGTAGGTGGCCAGATACTACCGTGATAGGCATTTAAAAATACAGGGCTGTTCTTATTAGACTTTCAGAAAAAATTTTCCGATGACCCTCATCCAGAAAAATCTGTCAGTGTGCAAAACAAAGACAGCCTGCAAGAAAGACAAAATCACAGCTCTCGTGCCAAGCAATACAGGACTTGTATGCTTATGTTTATAATTTCAAAGGAAAATATGAGTCTGCTGTTCCTCTACTCCGCCTATCAGATTATAGCAACAGAGTAGACACTCAATATGGAAGAAGAATGCGACACGCATGTGAGCCTCAACCAGAACTAAAACTGCTCAAGCTAGCATCTCTTTAAATAATAATCTGTGTGGTAATACAATCCTGTGCTTTTCAGATGCTTGGTATTGATTTAAATCCAGTATTCCTGAATTTAGCAAAAGCCACTAACCTTGAAATTTGTCTGATTCTTTGCATAAAATAGATCAACTGTTTTCATCCAATTATTCATAAGTAAACCAGTAAATCACAGAAACTGCCTTCTCAGCTAGGACTTTTTAAGGCGCTCACACACTCTACATGCTTGAAGTAATGAGCAGGTCAGAAATACTGCTATTGCGAATGAAATTTGCATGGTCACTACCAGTATGCCCGTTCTCTGCGTAAATAAAGGGCATCAGACTCTGCGAATACTAGCCTTAATCACAGAACAAATTTGGAAGAAATAAACTATGTTAAAATAATATTAGGGCTTTAGGAGGTAGAGCTGAATCTTGATCCAAAGTGAAGAATCACAACAACCTTACAAGATATTTGTGATGGATGCCTGATAAAACTATCAGATGGAAAGAACTGATATGGTTCAAATCAGTGCAGTTCTTAAGATACGGTTTCAAATTCCAACAGTTCCTTCTCTTATGACCATACAGTGGTGTGCGTGTGAGAGGGGCCCCGCTGAGCAGCCCCAGCGTGTGAGCAGTTGCACCTGATGGTGGAAGTGTCTTTCTCTATAGAGAACCTGACTATCCCCCCTCATGAACTGTGGAAATTTAATCTAAGATTTCGTTCAAGTAAAGCATGAAGAATCAAACCTGATTTATTTATTTTAGCTTACTTTATTTGCCTTATAGGATAGGTAGAGATATCTATCTAAAGCAGAAGATGAACACTTCAGGTGATAGGTGCTGAGAAAGTCATGGGATTCCAGTGAGCAAGTTGTCGGTAACAGACAACTCACCTGGTCAAGAATTTATAAATCTGCAACAACATGGACACTTCAGTTTTTTGTAACATGAAGTACTTATTTTGTTAATAGAGGAACACTCAAAAACTCTGAAGTAAAGGCTCAAAATAAACGTATTTTCACTCAACGCTTGGCCAGGATGGGATGTGGAAGCCCAGCGTGAAATATAGAAGGAGCAATCCAAGGCTGACTGTCGTGATGAAGAGAACTGTATTAAAAATAAATAAGTCATGAATTGGATAGTCTTCCAGCTGCTCTCTTTGTCATTTCCTCTCCAGGAATTTCTTATTAGGTCTTGGAATCACTTGGGAACTGCAAGTCTTAAATATCAAAAGCTCCTTAAGAACAAAGAGGTATGTATAGGGAGAAGGTCATCCACGTGACAGGACTTTATCTTTGTATATCCTTCTTCCTTTCAGTCTCTGGAATTCATATGTGTAAAATTCAAAGTAGAGTGTATAAGCCAAAAGTATTTTTGAAAACTGTTTGCAATTAGATGAGTGCTTTTCTGTTACTGTTACCAAAATAAATATTCTATGTTACATATTAAAAGAATATTACCCGTCAGCCAGGGACATTTTTTTTTTTCAGTTAAAATGACGTGAATTTGGCTTTGTCTTTTTTTTCAGATCTTTACTTGAAAGCACATTCTTTTGATTATAAATCCATTCAGCTGTCCGTTACTTGGAAATGTCAACGGATTTTATTAAGTCTTTTAAATGTAAGCATAATTAATTCAGTAAGTCTCAAATCCGTGAGGAAAGGTGTTTTTTACAGATTTCTGCTGTTGAAGCGCCCGCAGTAAAAAGGCCGAAGTGCCCTGAGTGCTGCGAGCGCCGGGCGCGGGCGCAGCGCGGGCCTGGCAGCAGCAGGGACTGCGCCGCTCCGCGTGCGGAGCAGCCCGGGGCGAGCGGGAAGCTGCTCCCACGGCTTCAGCACTTGGTGCCTTCTGGGGTTGCCCCGTGGTTTCTGCAGGCAGGCCCGTGGCCTTGTCGGAGTGAGGAAGGAGCACGTGGCGGCTCCTCCGCCATGGCGCCGGGCAGCTGGTGCGGCACGGGGGCTGCAGCCTTCCGGAGCCCATGCTGGCTGCCAACGGCATGTAAAGGCTTACACAGAGAAAGGAAAGTATTCCGGGCGGGGACGTCACCTGGCTGCTTCTCTCGCATCAATTCGTTTGGAGCTCACAGAATTAGTAGTTTTTCCTAGATGCATGTAAATGAAAACCATAAGGTATTTATTTGCTCTGAAAAGATGCAGTATTTAGACTCCAGTACTGATTCTCAATGTAATGCTCCTAATTAGCTCATTCTACACTGCAGAAGATTGACAAGGAAGTTTTAATTACCAAGTTTCTCTGAGAATAGTCATACTCTACTAAAATGAATGCATCTGTGCCTTCACCCCTTACTGTAAGGGGTATTTGTGAGTTTCTTTCACCATTTAAGTAATTCCTGGAGATAAAGCACACATGAAAATTAATATTTCATTTATTGATGCTGAGGTCTTCCACGCTTTCAAGCCTTTATACCAGGAAATTCACTTCTTGTTACTGAAAAGGCCAGTCATCACTGGAAAAGCTGAAAACAGGCAATGGGCCTGGTCTTGCTGTTCAACAAGCAGAACTATTCTCAGCTTAGACAGGTCTGTCTTGATAGCCGTGTTCTCCAAAGACGTGTTCAGGGAGATGCTTTACTAGCAGCTCTGGTGAGCAGTGCACAGATTTACAAGGATGGACAAGATTTACAAGTCTGAAAATGCAATGTTCTTCCCCGATTGTTAGAAACAATCTATACAAATTGTATACAAATGAACCAAATAGTATTTAATCAAGATCTTAATTCTTTTCTCATTGCAGATACCTCCTTAGCCACAAATGCATCACTGTTAAATAAGAACAAATCAGCAAAAGGCAGCAAAATAGTGCCTCCCCTCTTTTTTTTTTTTCTTTAATGTTAGCACAAAAAAAATACAGATCTTCTATTTTTTTTTTTTTTAAAGGAAAAAAGAGATCATGCTTGTATTTCAGTCCCAGCTGCTGTATCTGAAAACCTGTAAAAGTTAAGGCATAGAAATGATAGCTTTCTTCCATTGTCTTGAGGATACTTACATATATACTGGAATTCAAGCAAGTTAAAAACCATATGCAACTAAAAGCAAATTTTGATAAATAGCCTGTAAGTTCCTTTGCTTTTGAAGAGAGACACCCCATGTCTGCAACTCTCTGGATGTGAAAGCTGAGTGTAATTCAGTATAAACTCCCACTGACATCACCGATTAGAGATACAGGATTGAATCTACAATAGTGTGCTAAAATGTCCTTAGAAATTCAAAAGCTACTAATGGAAATTAAATCCCCCAAATATGAAATGTTCAATGCAAATGAACAGTTTTCAGTGCACCTACTCAAAATGTTAAACAACAGCAGAGCCTGCGCGTGTGACTGTCAGGAAACGCAGCTGTGCTTCTTTCTGTTACAATTAATTACTTCCGTTGTATATAAAATTGAAAGTATTGGTACTCTGGTGCGGAAAAAGGATATCCTGATACACTGCTCCTATTTCCGCACCAAGGACTATTACTGAACCTTTCACCATTAATTCATTTACAGTGAATTACCCTGTGACGAATAAAGGAAGGCTAAGCTGGTGGTTAACTGTAATGCTCAAAGCTACTTTCTCATGGCATTTTCGCACTCCCAAATGTATATTTCATTTTATTACTCCCAAACGTGTCCTCTTTGACAGAAGTTCACTTTTAAGTAGCTGGAGTTTAACAATAAAAGGTCTAAAATATGTGTTTACTTAATTGTCCTTTGATTTAAAGATTTTTTTTTAAAACATTATAAAATGAGAGAAAACTGCATGTTTTATCACTCTTCTTCAGGGAAATGAATAAAACGAGTGTAAGTATTTGTGGCCAGATTCTCTGAGGCTGGTACAGAGATTAAATTTATACTTTTTTTTTTTGTGCTAGTAAAGTTCCTACGCTGGAAGGGGAAGAGGATTCTCACCCAGAGTTAGAATGTAGCAGGAACCTCTCAGGACACCTCTCTGTTACACATTCTTTAACTTTGTGGTGGGAGCAAAAGCTGTTTTGAGGTTGTAGAGAACAGTGTAAATCTGGACCCTACTGCTACACTGGCCCCAGACATTAGTACCTATGTTTTTAATTACAGTGCCCTTTTTCTTTTTAGGGAGCTTCTGAACAGAAAGCAGCTTTTAGGACTACTCAGGAAGTCGATTGGGTCTTTCACAGCCACCGGACATGTAAGTCTGTAAAAAGTGGATAATATGCTTAGTGTTTGCTACTAAGAATTTAATCACTCAGGGTGCTCCTCCTAACTTAAAAGTCCATGGTCTTGTGCTCAGGTGTAACTAGCACGACCAGAATGTTTCCAATCCATTATAGGATGTGTAACACAAAGCGAAGTGACACGGGGTAAATGCAGAGTCCTTCACATTCGCACAAATTCAGTCTGCCACATCAACTAAAAACTTTGCAAGTCTGAAGTGAGTCTAGTTAGTGTCACGACAAAGTAGCAGAACAAAGCCAATTCAGACAAGTCCCTCTCCCAGAAACTGGTCTACATAATACAAAAGGCAGAAAACATCACCCACATAAAATATAGCTCTATTCTCCTTTTGCTGTAGCAGCTGGCACTGGAATTACAGGCTGTGAGGGTGGCTGTGCTCTGCTGTTACTCTATCACAAAGCAGTTGAGATTCAGGTATGTTAAATTTGATGTCATAACTAGAACCTGAACTTCTCCGGCCAGGGCTACCATGTTTCTGGCAGGATTTTTTTTGCCAGAAGTGTGTGCAATGTTGCGTAGGTGTTGTTAGTACTCATGCAGTAAAGCAGAAACTTCCAGTCAGCGTGAGACGCTGTAAATGCCCCCGACCAGCCCTTTCCAGGATGCAGCAGCCCGAGTGCGCCGCACTGCACAGACACAACCTCGCTCCTTCGCACCCACTGTTACACAGCTCGCAATGAGGCGTAAGGACAGCAGCTGTGCTCAGGCTTCCCCATGTGCAGACATCACAGGCAAACTTATACTGCCCTCAAAATCAGCGCAGAGAAAAAAAGGCCAGGAGGGAAAACAGATTAGGGAAAAATCCAAGTTTAGGCAGACCTGCCAGTTGCATCAGGTGCAGCAGAACAAAAAATGCCTAGTGTGCTGTGAGGCAAATAAAATGATTTTGCATCAGTTTATTCAATAGCTGTTATTTCATCTGTTCACTTAAAATTATACGGAAGCTTTCATTTGTTACTGAATTTCAGATCCTTTTAGGAATAACTCATGATTTTACTCAGAACAAACTCTCATTCTGAAAATCCTTTCTTCATGTGCTTTTTACTGTAGCATTTATACCTTTGATGTATACTAGTGCTTCTCTTTCAAATGAAGGATTTTATTCTTTGAGCTATTAAATAGACTTTTAAAGAAAGTACTTTCACTTATTCAGTTATTAACCTTTTTATTAGCTTGGCAAGTAAATTGCAGTATTCCCATTTTACTGATGGAAAATAGGCATAACAAAATTAAGCTATTTAAAGCCAAGCAATGGAAGTTGAACCAAGATTAAAACCAGAGAAGAAATTCTGACTTCCACCCTCAAGATCATCTTCTTGGATGATGACACTGCTTTTTCTATGAGCTTGATCCTGCAAGGCTCATCCCTTACAATTTCCTTTGAAAACAGTAGGAATTTCCCCTGAATAAAATCTTCCAGATTGAGCCTCCTATTCTTTGAGGAAGTTTACAGCCTAAGTAAAATATTGCCTTGCAAAATGAAGTGCTTTCATTGTGAAATAATATATTTGGTCTGTGTTTATAATGCACAAAAACATACTTTCTTTCTGAAGTCATTTTTTTATATGGAGACCAGTTCTTGAAAGTGTGCCCTTCTTTCTGCTCTCATAGCTCCTATGGAATCAAAAGTCTATAGAAGTCATCATCTCATAAGGCACAAATACCTAACTAATAACGAACTCAGTCTCTGAGTGTACTTGGTTTAATACAGTATTATGCTGTGCACAGTAAATGCACCATATGGCTTCAACAATTTGGGCTCAGATACTGCAGGTATAAGCCTCAATTCTGAGTATAATTTCCTGTTTCAATTCACGTATTACATCCATCCATACGTATTTGCATGCTTGTGTATCTTCTTCTTTAAACCCTGGTAAACTTTGATCCCAACATTATTTTCTAATCTATGTATAACTATATTTCAAAATAATAAAAATCCTGTAACTTTTTCTCTCTTTCCTTCTGAAATAAGATCCTTTGAGACTACGGATATAGCCACTTATGAGCTTCCTAAAAATCCAGAGTACTCCCTTTAATACACTTAGAAGAAGCATTCCAAAAGAACAGCAAGTTTTTTGACCTTCTTGTAGCGAGGAGTGTTCAGCCCAAATGCATCTTTGGAGGGATTGTCACCTTTGTTCGATTCTAAGCTGCATTTTTATCTATTTCACCAAATTCAAAGAAAAATAAATCACCAGTTCAGTTTCAGAAAAAAATCATCTTTTTCAGTAACACTGCACATACTAAAACTAGGTAGAAGTATTTCCATACCACCTTTATTATTAATGCAAATAACGTGAATTTTGAAAGTAAAATATTATAAAACATTCCTTGTGATAGAAAAACTGTCAATGATACTTCAAGGCATATTTGATTATTCCCTAGCAGCTAAAATCTAGAAATTTTCAAAGGAAAAACCTGTTTTGTTCAAAAGTTCAACTGCACCTGAAGGGAATTTCATTCTGCTAGTCCTTATTACCCAGAACAGTCTCATGACTCACCTGTGAAGACTCTTAAGTTTTTATTGGTTACAGCCACTACATAAACGAATGAACAGTTCAGCAGAACAGTGACTGCTAAGCACTCCAGGGGAACAGGGTAGCTCAGCCGCGAGGCCTCACGTGCTTCTCTGGTCCCTGTCTCACAGCAACGGCCCCGGCTGAGGCAGCACCTCCGTCCCTCCCTCCCTGCCGAGCCGCTGCCCGGCTGGAGCGGCGTGCCGGCCGAGACAGCATCTGCAGCCATTTCCCAGAGAGTTTCTCATTTCTAGCACCTTTAAGACCCCATGGCAGGGAGCTCCTGCTACAGTGGGAATGGCTGATGTCCCTGTGTGACTTGGAAATTATATCCTCGCTCCATCTTCTATTTTGAGTGAGAAAAAAGCACATTGGATTCATTTGCAACTTACTGACCGGCCTGTACGATGCAGCTGATTCGTCACTGTTCTCTCTTGCTGTGATCTTCTGAAGAGGAGAAGGGACTGTGTTTTTAAACACCAAGGGCACTAAGATTACAAGAGAGAATTTATGCCTGAATATAATCTGAATCTGCTCCATAACTCTCTGATTTGGCCAGGAGAACAAAGCATCTCATTGTGTATTCAGTAATGGTTTCAGCAATCTTATTCACACATTCCTTTCTCAATCAACAGAAACTGCCTGAATTTAAGATTCATGATTGGGGAGGTGAGGAGGGAAAAGGGGAGGGGGAAACAATGTCAAAACCTATAGTTTTGAAATCACCGATTTTCTATAGAGCAAATCACAATCCCTGCCCTACTCTGAGTCTTTTAACGCAGCCCTTGCCAAGCTACTTTGCACCATGCCCGTCCCTGGCAACCTTTGCGGGCATTTCTCAGCCCCTTTAACTGTCCCAGGGCTGCCCGTGCGCGGGTTCCCCGTGGCCCTTCCGGGAGCTCAGCTACGGCCGGAGAGCACGGGGCACGTTTGGCAGCGCTGCCTACTGCAGGGTTAAAGGTCAGAACGGGCAATCTAAAAAAGCAATTTAGAATTGACTACAAATTGGGCATGTTCTGCTCATTCTTTCGGATTGCGTGTTTCCTTATGCACACTGTAAACAGAAATTAGGGCTATAAAATAAAATCAAAGTGCACAAAATTGCACTTCCTGATGCTGTTCTTCATAATGCCATCTAAAACTGAATCTGTTTACTAGCTAACTTCTTAATTAGGTTCAGTATCATTAGTTGTATCTTTAAAAACAACTGCATTCCTGAGAGGTGTGGATTAAGAATGCACAAAATGGCTGCCTTAATACGCTACACTGTTACACGAAGATTTACTTTCCTTTGCAAGTATTCCTTGGCACTGGAGTTCAGTGCAAACGTTTAGAAATTTTGTGTATATTTTTTAAAGCTAAGAAAGAGCAGAACACCCACGTAACTCAGGCAACTGAACTTTGGGCTCAGGTGCATCTGTGTAACCCAGGACAGAATTCACCCTTTCCTTGCCAAGGTGCTTTAAGCAGTATTTGTTGACACAGTAACATCTGTGAATTTACAAGTCTTCCTAAATTACATCTGGTACTATTAGTATGCTACGTCTTTTAAGTGTACTAGTATTTTTTGTTGTTGTTCAAAATAGCACTATAGTGGTTAATAAACATTCAAGATTGCCGTACAATGAAAAAGAGTTGAAACCAATGCTTTTTATTTTATTTTAAGGTCTGAAGTAGAGAATACAAGCTTGTGTATGCTTTCTTATCAGTATTACATGGCTGAAAGCTGTCAGCTGTTCTCATGCCATATTAATAAATAAGCCCAAATCATAAAGTTCTAAATGTATTTGCTCATTCCTTTTATAACCAGACTGTTTTATTCATGTTGGCATAGATAACCCATGCAAGGTACAGTTACTCACACCTCATAAAACACACTGCACTCTGTTTCTGAAATAACTAGGAAGTTAAAAAAAATTAAATATATATATATCTCTCTAAAAGCAAGGGCACTTGTGGTATCAAGTCAACATTTCCATTATTATAAAACCTACTTATCTAATATGATCACTGCAGGCAACAAATCACTCATTTTTAAATTCTGATGTTTATAAATACTAAACAAATTAATATTTGCTACCTGGAGACAAGTATAGCAAATAAACATTAGCATGCCCAGCATTAGACACTAATAAGAGTGTATAGTGCTGTGGACGTTTATTAAGTATAAATACAAATAATTTTAACAAAACATTTCACCCAAATTACTGACCACTGAAGGACCAAAGTAAAATATTTTTCATTGCTTTGAATTTACTTTAGAAATGCATAATGTGTGAATATAATATCAAAAGCTATGTTCTAAAAATAGTTACCAGAGTTGCTTTTCTGGAAAATAAAGCCAGAGTCATCTTTGGAGATGTTTAATTCACCCTATTCTGAAAAAAAAAAAAAAAAAAAATTAAGATTTTTTTTTCTGAAGCCTTTGACTGAAAAGCTTGACTGAAAAGATATTGATCATTTTTTAATGAGACAGGTCCTTTAGGTCCTTTTATTTGATCATTCAGAGGTACAGTGTCTTTGTGTTATTATGTAAAGCCCCATGTGAATTATACTGAAAAATACTTAGATGAATTTATGACTTAATCCAGGCATCTGTTACAAGACATAAAACATAAACAAGCACAAATTATTCATCTTGCAAACACTATTCTTGAACAGCATTCATGTTCAGTGATAGCTGAAATAAAGGCCCTATTTTTAATTATGTATGTGTGTATCTTTGCCCCCTTATCACCAATAGGACAGCTGGCAGAAGGGTATCAGCAGTTACATGGTATCCTACCTATATGGGAGCTGAAGTTCTACATTATTATTCACTAATTTCTGGTTTAGATATGTGCAGAAATTATATCTGAATATAGCTATCAAGGGCGGGTAAGTGGGTTCCCAATTGTTGGACCACATTATGAAGCAGCCCAAGGTAAACCAGGACGTTTCCTCGCCGCTGCGCGCCGCGGTCGCCTGCGGCTCGCCCTGCTGCCGCCGTGGGCGGGGGGCAGCGTCTCAGCTGCCCCGTCCTGCTCCTACGGCCTTGGCCCGGCTGCCCTCAGCCTTGCCGGGCCGGGGCTCGTCCCACACACGTGCTCGTGCCACATCTCTGATCTGCTGCGAGCTGCTTGCAGCCTCCTTTCCTGCTCCCTGGCTACACCCCCTTCCCACCCCGTATCCAGCATCGTGTGAGGTCAGTGAAACCGGCCCTACCTGGCCATGCCCCCCTCAGCAAGGGCTTCCCCTGCCTTCTCAAAGCCTCATCTTTCCGTGTGTGACCAGCAGCCTTCTGGGGCCACAGCCACCTTGCCGCTCACATCGAGGCCCAGCGTCCCTTGCCAGCATGAGACGCCCCTGCACCCAACTCCTCACACCGGACCTGAGCCACCTCAGCCACCCGTCCCGGGCTCCCGGAGGAGGGGGGAAAGCAGCCCCACCAGTCCCACTGCCGCCCTTCCCGCTGGCGCCTCATCTAACAGCCCCATTCCATCTCACCCAGGTAACAGAGAAGGAAGCGGGGAGAAGAGGGAGAAGAGGAAGCCCCAGCCCTGCTGCCTTCTTCTCTGAGCATCCTCAAAGGTCACACTCCTCACATGGCCAGCAAAGAGCAAACGTTGAGGGACTTTGCAGAGGGGAAGGTGGAGAGGGAGAGGGCCAGGCACACACATACAGATTTAGAAGCAGGAGACCTGATGGACCTCCTGAGGAATCACATCCCCTGGCATTTTGTATGCTCCCAAAGGAGCCTGACCCCTGTTCCGAGAATCTGTGATGTTACATATGGGAAGAGACTAGCCCCAGCCAGAGGGTAACACGGAACCTTCTGAGAAGAGCATCTTCAGTGCACGCTTAGCATGTGACACGTTGTTTCGGAAACTATCTCTAAGTGATAGAGAATAATACACACCATCTTTTGTTGAATGACATTCAAAAAAGAAAAGGAAATATAGAATCACCTCACTCTTACAATAAATTACTTAATGCAGTCAAAAATGAATGAAAAAATTATTCAACTTCCATGATTATAATTTGTTCCTCTGGAGAAGACTACGAGCCGGATTATGTAATCAGTGGAACCGTATTTACATCAGTCCAGCACCAAGTGAAAACAGAAAAGTTTTTTTACTATGGGCAAGAAAAAAAAGTGCTACATAGTGTACTCTTTTAGAATAATTCATATATAAAAATATCTGACCCTGTAGCACTGGGGTCAGATTGTTGCTAGCATCAGTAGTAAGGTACCTACAGAATACATACAGGTCAGATCACTCATGTCAAAACTGCCACAGGCAGCTTTACGTTATTTTTTTTCCCCCCCAAGATGTGAACTGCCTGCAGATAAGTTTTTACTTACACAGCAGAACTCTGGATTTCCTCTACTTCCTCCACCTGCACACTTTTCACCCCTAAAAGACATGTTGACTTTCTTAAAAAGAGCATTACACATTATAGGAGGGAAAGGCCAACACTAAGTTCCTCATTGTTATTCAAAACTACAAGGTACTATATGGTGCAGACAGCACCACATGGTACCACACAAAGCATCCTCGGGTAGCTGAAGCCCAAGAAATCCTAACGTTAAACTGTAAGCACTGCAAGGGATGAATACAGAATCATAATTCTCTCAAATTAATAAAACTTGAATAGTTATCAAACCTTCCATTATAATGCTATTTCCTGTTCAGTAGAGCCCTTGTTACAGAAGTCACCAATATTTAAAATTAAAAATTATCAATAATACAAATACTGCTGTCTTTTGGGAAAAAAAAAAAGATTGCATAAGTAACTGTCTGAGTAACTTCAAAGATGTTTAAAAATATTAGAAATGACTCAATGGTTATCTTATGTATTAAAGCCTATTTACTGCTTTACAGTGGCAAATGCAACACAATTCAGATTGTATTGCATTTACATTAATAAAAGTTAAAAAAAGACCACATACCTGTGCTGTTGTACTGCCCTGTGAATTTTTGTCAATGTTCATTTACTACAGGAAAAATAGAGATATTATTTTCCTAACTACATGGAGACTCAGCAAGGAACTTTTGCAAACTACCTCCTACTTCCAAGCTATGCTCCATGGAAGTGAAGGTGAGACTCTCACTGAAACAAATGAGAACTAGACACCTAGGCAGCTCTGAGAATTTTGCTTCCTAAGCAGAAAGGCAGACTGGGTTTGAATGAAAAGACAGTTCCTTTCCAGTGACTCCCATTCCATTCAATTTAGAGTAAGTTGGAGAAAGCCTGTGGCCCTTTCTCATTACGTTTTGAAAACGAGGTAATCTACTGTTCGTACCTAAGCCAAATACATTAACAAGGTAAAGCCAAAATCCTTTTCTCAGTCTTATTGGGATATGGATGGAGTAAATTCTGTTTCCATGTTATTCTTAAACTACATTACTCATTCTCAGCTTAGCTTCAGAGCTGCATTCAAGCTGGATTCAAGGCAAACTTCTTGAAAAAATCTAACATGTCTGATGCTATAAGGTAGCACCATGACATAATGGAATAGCCCTCACTTTTCAATGAGGAAAACCCAACCTATTTATTTCCCTTTGAAAGCTACTGCCTTTGGTTCTACAGATTACTGTACATGTGGCATTTACTCATTCTTGTTACAAAAGAAAATGACTTATTACAACAGGACTATTCCAGTTATTCTTAAACACTAGTGTGTGGTCTAAGCAGGAAAGCTGCTTTGGGTAGCAGTCAAAACTGTATTTGCATATTACTTTTTAATATTGTAGTTTTCAGTTAATACCAATATTTTCCTCCAGCTGCTGCATTAAACCTATTTTCAAATAGACAGTTCATTTGTTTTGATTGCTTATTCAACACCTTTTTGTATGAACCATCCTGAAATATGTTCTGCATACATGAAAGAGGTTAAAATTAAACTCCAGAAGTGTCAACTTCCTAGCTTTTACCCATAAACATACTAGCCATACTAGCCATCCATTTCATAATTGCCTAGTTAGTCATAAATATTTCCCCAGCATAATTGGCGTCCACTTCTTCCTTTAAATGTTGATGGCATGGGCATGCTTCTTGCACAGGGGTTTATCCTTCTTGGAGTAAAATGGTTGGCCTTCCAAATTCACATGGCATACCTAGAAAAATAATAAATACAATCAGGAATCAGAAGAAAAAGACCCAAAAAAAAAAAAAAGTTTGTGATTAGAAGTGTCAACTGTATTTTTTTTTCAGCCCACACTTTTTTTTTCTTTTCTTTTTTGGCTAAGTCTACACAACAGAGTCAAAAGTACCTGACTTCCTGGATCAAAGTGCACATGCCCTGGTACCTTTCCCAACTCCTTGCTGAGGTTCGGCCCTGGTTTGCATCAACCCTCTGCTCCGCCTTTTGCTGCCACGCAAGGCAGAGGGCAGCTTCAGCGTGTCCCCGCAGCGCCTACACAGACCGCCAAGGGAGAGTGACATTCTGCTGGTCTACATCGGATTCGCCAGATGTGTGATTTCACAGCAACCCTGGTGCGGTACCCTGGTCCCAGCAGTAACGCCCTGCCATGGTACCATTAGGAGCTCAGTCCCCTCACTCCTTTGCCCTGATATTGGTGTTTGTGCATGAGTCAGTCCAAAAGCCGATATCACTGAAAATGAGTTACTTTTTCTTACCCAGTTATTCTTCAACCTGTAGAGTTTTTGGCTGCAAAAGCACCACTGTTGACACAGCAAAGCAGGTGGGAATGTATGGCTAAGGGCAGGGCAGGCCAGATTTAGATCAGCTTAAACTGCCCAGGAATTGCACCCACATCCACACTGAGTAGTATCGCCCTGCTCGCAAGGTCAGAGTTGACTAGAACCACTTACGGAAGTCAACGTATCAGAATCTAGATACAAAAATAAACTTTGACCCTGTGCTTACAGCAGGCTCAAGACCAGAGAGTGGTAACATCAGCAATGTGCAACTGCAAGTGAAAGGAAAACCATGTGAATGGATATGACAATAAGCATATTAAAAACGAGTGAAGGTGTTTATTTTCATTCGATTTTTATCCCACTGAAAGAATTAAAAGAAACTGCTGTATCACAGATGTTAGAACTGCATTAACAAAAGAAAGAGATCTGACCTCTGCAGAAACTTGGGTTGCTAATTAAAATAGTTAAATGAAGATCTGAAAAAGAATAGGAAGCATTCAGAGAAAGTGTCGAAATTTTACAAGTGAATAAGCTGTTAGTTTGAGTCTGGAATTGGCTGCCTTGGTATTCCTTTCGGCGTTACAGCTTCAAAGATGCTTCCATTTTCAGATAAAGGCATCACTGTGTCACTCATTCCCCAGTGTCCTTGAAAGAGCAGTAGCTGCTTAGCTTAGCTCTAGATATTTTAAGTATTTCTGTACTTTTACTTTTCAACCTAAATTGTTGAGTTGGGGCTCAACAAACATTTGAAATGGTCATTGTCATCTCTGATGTGGCCAATATATTATTTGTACCTAATTAGAAATTTTAAATATTGTTAATTATTTTAGGAATAATGGTTGGGGAGCTGCACAGCTATATTAGGATCATATGGTAAGTACTGTTTACTGAATGAATCTATTTTGAATAATCCTATTTGAATGTAAGTATAAGTATATAGCTATGTAACTGTACATGTGCAACAGACAGATGAGCTCAACCAGATCTATGCTAATTACTATTAATTCTATCTAAACAGATTCCTTTTACAAGTTTCAACAAGATTTCTGCATGGAAATGCAAACTTGGCAGCTTTGTAAGCAAGATTATAGCTATACTGCTCAGTATGGCATTAATTTATTTTAAATTCTGATCCATCTTCTTCAGCAGCACTGGAAAGAATAATAAGAAGTAGCACTATTTATTCCTGTCTATACAGACTCTCTCTAAAATCGTGTGCTATACCAAAAAGCACTTGCTTACAATGCTCTAGTTTTAATACTTCAAGTGAAAGTCTAGGGAGGAGAAGAGCAACAATCCCCATCTGTCTCCATCCACAAGTAAAAATGAAATCCCTCTCCACCTATAGGTGTATGCCTTCCATTTCTACCAATGTTGCTTTATAATTGATACTAACAATCATAAAGATATCAGATGTTTTTAGGATAGAACCTACAGCACAAATGAAGCAGGTATCATGCCAAGTGTGTCCAAGAGCTTCAATGAATTTATCTCCAGCTTCAACAGGAAAATCACAGCCATGGCATTTTGTGCTGAACAAAGCAATGTAATCTAAAATAAAACAAACAAAAAAAGCCTTAGAGCAAGCTCATAACATAATCACATTACATCCAAGAGAAATAGAAAGTTTCTAGAGGATGATTTTCTTGGATTATTGTTGCTCAGAATTTTTACTGCATTCAATGAAACTCCCCTATAAAGAAATAGGAGAACTGCCTTTTTTTCTTATTCCAGCACAAATTCAATTTAAAACCCCACACTGGTACAGCAATACAGTTCTTATTGCAACTATAAAAAAACAAACATACAAAATTCAGGAAATTGAAAGCTACATTTCTCACAATAGTTTTAAATTAGCTTTAATGCATGTGTAAAAACTACAAAGGACAAATACAGTCACTGAAAACAGAGTCTAATGGCCAGTGACTGTTACCTTAAGGGTGGTGTAGAAGCATAAATCCAGTCAAATAGCTTAACAGGAGATAGAGGATATGGACAACAACCTGTTCACGCTATACAGAGGCATTAGCACTACTTCTTTCTGCCCCAGGAACACGTGGATCCTAGGGAGTAGCATGCAAGTAGGGCCCATCAGGAAAATGAGGGAGATGGGAAAAATGGGAGACAGACAGACAAAAGATAAATAAGTAAAGGAGAGACATGAGGCAAGGCAGTCTGGGCCACAGCGAGACTTGCCCTGCCTGTCTATTATGAAGTGAAGAAAAATAGAGAGTGGGAAGCCAAGCTAGATTTTGGTTTGGTGTTTTTTTTTTGTTCTTTTTTTTTTGTTGTGTTTTTCTGAGCACTTGCTTTGCTCTTACGTTGCCTCCACCCAGCAGGAAGCACAGGAGCACTGAGCAGAAGGGCCCCGTTTGCCGTACCTTTCTCACAGTAAGGCTCCCCGTCTTCCATGTGAAAGAGGCTATTCCCAAACGGCTTCTTGCAGGCAGCACAGACAAAGCAAGTGGTGTGCCAGGTCTGTCGCAGGGCATGCATCACCTCCTGCAACGCAAACACAGGCAGCTGCAGCACGACAGCGGGCGCCCTACCTACCTGCCTACTGCGGAGCGACCGCAGCGCGCAGATGCTCCCCACTCCTCGCCTTCTATCAACACGTTCCTCTCACCAAAAGAAACTGGTAGTAACAAAACTGGGCTCCTCTGGAAGGAAGGGGAGATGGTGCTGCCAACCTTGTGGAGCATCAGATGTGCCAAGCGAAACACCACAGCTCAGCCCGCTGTTTGTACCGACATGCCCAGGCGCTGGCGCAGGAGCGACTCCGCACAGCGGCCAGCTTTTTTCCTCCTTTGTTTGCACACTATTCGTATGAACTCCTCACTGCAACAAGTGAAGAGTGTGATTTATTAAATCTAAATAAATTCTCAAGAGTAACTTTCCCTCTAAGACCAAGGAATGCTTGCTGGGGATAAATGATTTTGAAGTCCACTGTTTTCACGTCAACTTAATTAGGTGCTCATTTCTTTAAGCTTCTCACAAGAAATCTTCAAAAATGAGCATGAAAACTTTAAGTACTTGTGTTTTTTGATTTTAGCTCCTATGATTAATCAAAATGAGTCGGTTGGTCTGTTCTTAGGCTATAGCATTAATCTTAAAATCTGCCCTACTGATGTTTCCCANGCTTGATATTGGACAGGCAGCGGTTTTATAACAGTGGGCTGTTCTTAGACTCCCACCATTCCCAATTGCTTCCTTCTCCCCTATATGGATCCCCCTGTTTCCAAACAAGTGTTTATGTGACTAAACCAAGGCAGTGGCCTATTTTTGCCAGCATGTTTAACTCATATTGATTCCTTAGTTATTTGAGTGTGTGGCCACACGTAAGTTTATCCCCGATCAAGAAACGGACGGCACAGGCAACAGGAAAGAGTGATTGCAAGTAGTGGGAGAGTGTAACAACTTCTTTCAGCATGAATATCAGCTTATGGTATTCATGTAATCATAGATTCAGTTGTCCAAGTTTGTTTGTTCCCCTGAACTAATGCAGATTCCAGCAGCTGTCTTCTGAAAATCTTCCTTTTCATTTTTTTTCTACATAAAAATACTTTGAACTGAGTACCCGGAGTTTATCGGTTCTCTTCTCTCCACTGTGGAGCCGTCTATTGCTGCTTCATTATCTTGTCACACTGAAGTTCTGGAAGCCCAAGAGCTGCTACGCTGAGCTCTGATGAAATGTTACCTGCTCATTTGTTATCCTGACTGGTGCTCAAGGGGATGGGACAGTGCATGTCTATGGAGCAGTCGAGGCGTCCAAGGGCCAGATGTTCAACTGATGTAAATTAGTTTAGTCTTATTAATTTCAGCAAAACGACACTAATTTACACCAGCTGAGGATCTGGATCCC
The DNA here is from genome assembly GCA_013398735.1 of Nothocercus julius. NCBI lineage: Eukaryota > Metazoa > Chordata > Aves > Tinamiformes > Tinamidae > Nothocercus > Nothocercus julius. The sequence goes on from VZSV01000036.1 coordinate 192,679, forward strand.
GGTTTATGTTGCTTCAGATTTGGTATGAAGATTCTGATTCTTTTAGGTTTTTTTTTGCTTTGTTTTTAAATCTCCACTGACACAAAAATGACCAAAATCCTTTCTATGCTTTCAGGCTACTGTATAGCCAAGGGCTCACTTATGCTTGCCATACATCTCATTATAGAATCACCACTGAGATTCATTAACTTCCTACTTGCAAATCAATTATCATTGAGAAATAGGCTGGCATCCATTTAAGAACATCATAGGCTGAGAAATCTTGTTAATATAAAGGAGAGGCAGCTGGCATCTTTGCTATTTTCCTGATGAAAATCCATAACAGAGAACTGATTTGTGACATCATTAATTAGATAAGTTAAGTCAGTGCTCTGCTTTAAAATTACTCCTACTGCTGCAGTAGTAAACAGGACTTCGTTGGAGCCAGAGCTCCGCCATAAAAGTCTGATGCTGCCATCCTTAATTGGCAATTGCAAAGGAGAGCATCTACTTTGCTGATGCCAACATTTAGAGATGTCAGAAGGTGAAGGCTAAGTAGTGAAAACCACTATGGTACTCCTTGCTTTCCCATTTAAAGGAATCATGTCATATATTCACTATAACTGCATGTATAAATACACCGCTAAAATTAAATTACGGTATTCCAGCTGCATCAGCATCTATGTAGAGCATCATTTACTTGTATCTGAAGATAAATATATTAAGATAAAAGTGGCATCTAATTTTGCCCTCTGGAATTCAAAATTGTATTTATTCTGTATTTTACTTTCTAAACTGTAATAAGGCAATAGCATTCCTTTGGGCAGTTGTATTTCTAGTCAATAGTGAGGTACAATAAGAGATATGTGTCTCTTCCCAACTTCACTGACTGCTTTACAGAGATTTATATTGTCGTATATTTAAAAAAAAAAAAAAAAAAGGCCAATTCAAATCTCCTATTAAAAAGACATGAGAAGATAGCTGAGAGAAATCTACCAACTCATGTGTTACATAGATCAAAGAACTATCCAAAAATGCTTTTTATTTTACATTGTGAGAGAGAGTAACTGAATTATGTACTCTGGTTATGAGTTAAAGTACAAAAGTATCCAAGATCTCAGACAGTTAAAAATTAATATAAAAGAACACACTGACATTTAATATTAAAAGAACACACAAAAGAACACAATATAAAAGAACACAATTAATATAAAAGAACATATTCCAACACTCTTTTTGGAATAATCAACAGGCTGGGAAATCATTGTTTATAAAAGGGAAATCACTGAATATCTACATTCACTGCTTGCAGTTGAAACCTCTGCTAATTCAGTGGACCAGATCCCACTGGTGCCCTTGACTTACCCCCATGATCTTAGTGTGGCACCTGGCGCAGGTGGGTGCAAAGAACTGCTCATAGCAGCGCTCACAGTACACGCTATTCTGCTCTTCCACAAAGCACACATCAGCCAAGGATGTCTTGCAATAAGCACAGTTGAATTCTTCTGGGTGCCAAGAGCGACCCATAGCTACCAGGAAGGGACCCCTGCAAATAATAATTGCCTTATCTGTATTACAAAAGTACTGAAAGACCCCGATTACAAACCCATTTTGCTAGACACATAGCAAGCACTCCAGATGAACCATGAAGATGCATGTTAAAATAAGATCCAGAAACCTGAACAGAAATAGATAGTCTTTTTCAAGATAATTACTAAATAATTTTGCAAATTGATTAAAATGCTTCATTATTGTTTTGACAAACACATTCGATTTTTAAAGAAACCACTGAAAAAATCCTCACTTGTTTTCATATCTGTCTGATTATAAATCTTTTTTGTGACCAGCTGCAAAATATTTAACACAGTTCTTAAAAAGGACACATGAAATACAGAAACAGTCTAATTACAGTCTAATATATAAATATTAGACTGCAGGAAAAGACCCAAGAATTGTAATATACAAAATAAAGCTACTATTTGAAAGCAAGAAAAAGCTGGCAAATTTCCAAACACATACACCCGCATTTCACAACAAATCCCCTGCTTTCTTTGCATCTGAGAGAACTGCATGCTGCCTGTTCTAAAAATGCCAGACTATCACCTGGCGACTTGCTGTTATATGGGAAGGCACATTAAGTTATTTTTGGTGATTTCCTTTTGACTGTATTTACATGTAGTGATTAGAACTTTATTCTGTTATTACTGGAGTCTTTCTGTTTTAGAACAGGGGGATAATCAGAAGATCCACATCACTAAACTAGCTCCTTGGAGCGAGCACAACTGTCACTCAGCATGTGTTCAAGCTGGTTAGCAGTGCACTGGGTAACTGTGGGCAGCAGTCCAGCAGGAGGAACAGGGAGCGGGGAAGGGAGAAGCGTGCTATGAATCACTGATAATACAGCGTAGGCATTATCTTGCTCCAGACACAAAAGCAGCAATTACACTTGGCTGCTGTTCCAAAATGATGTCTCATCTCTTTTCTCTCCACTATTCCCTCTTTTTCCACAACTCCCCCCTCCCAACCCCTCCCTGAAATTCTATGCACCCCCATCAAGAGATACCTTGTGGACCAAAAACTTGTTTAAAAAACAAACAGGGATTAGCCACAGCATCCACAAAATAATTAGCATGTATAACTTCGTAGTGATAAAATGTGAACCACACAATGATGAAACGTGCTCTGGAAATGTTAAATTAATGAAGCAGACAACAGACATCCCTGCTGGGTAATTTAGCTGAGTCTTAGGCTCTGTGACTGTATATTAATGTATAATAACCAGTCTGTGATACTTTTTTCCTTTTTTTTTTTTTTTTTTTTTGCTTCATCCCTCTTCAAACCCTCTTACCGAATTATGCTGTTACAGTGTCCACAGAGAGGAGTTCGGCTGCTGGCTGGAAAACGCTCAGCCCTCTGAATTGTTCCCCGGGCTACTGCAGGAGCCTGGGAAGAAGCTGAAACTGGAGATGGATAAGCTGAAGTTGAGGCAGGAGATGGTACTGGAGCACCCCGTGGAAGGATGTTCTTGGTGACAGTGGTGGTGGTTTTTCCAGGCGCAAATTTTTGGGAAAAGGAGTCATCTGTTACCCACGGAGGGCGGCTTGCAGGCTCAGTGTTGGCAGGGGTGGTGTAGGAATGAACTGGTGCTGGTGCTGTTTTAAATAACCCAAAAGAAACCAAGAATTATTTTAACTTCTTTTCTTCTGATGGCAAAACAGTAACACTTACCAAAGAGTACTCACACACAACAACAAAAAAGCTTGAGATGACAATTAGAGTCTGTCCCATTATCACTCATTAATTCTGGACTGAATCTAATAATATGAGCAAAATCTCTGACACTTTACCCACTTACATCACAGAAATCATTATATAGAGACCATTTTTGAGAACACCTCACTGTTCTTGTAATAGGAATGGATGTGATCATTTCAAAGATTGCTACCTGATGCACCTCAGACAGGTTAAAAACAGAAATGCCAGGTCATGTAATAACGTTTTAGACAAAATTTCCTATAATTTTAGTAAGAAGTTACCCTTAAATTTTGACCTGATTGTATTGGGCAAAATGCAGCATTTTCCACAGATGTCACTCTCATCTGCAATTCATATGAAGTTTTAGTTCTTGGTTCCTGCAGTAAAATAAGTGGATGCAGGGAACACAGAGACAGTTAGAGAGCCCTGGCAGCAACACCCAGGGAGCCAGTCCCCGACCGGCAGGAGAAAGCCAGCAGCACTTTAAGGAAGCCCAGGCTTGCAGTTTTGTCTGATCTCTGTTCAGTTCTTGGCTCTGCCGCAGACTCCTTTATAACTTGGAGCAAAGTGTAGTGTCTCTGCCTCAGTTCCCATGTACAAAACTGAAAGTTATGTACTACTTAACAGTCCTCTCTTAGCCTATGTCCTGTATAGCACACAATGATGACTGAATTGCAATTGCTGAGACTGCTTGTATAGCACTTGAGTGCAATCACCCTCAAGACCTTTGGCTTTCTTTTCTTTTTACTGATATAAATACTGAATCTAAAGCAACTTCTTGATAAAACTCCCTTATATTACAGCATCATCAGATTTTCTGCTTCATAATCCTGTATCCCACCTTAGCTTGAAGCTTCTTTTTTTCACCTGGAAATGGTAAACAATGTTTAAAGACTTCAGAACAGAGAGTTTATATCCAATCTCTTCAAACCCCGGGGCTGTTGCTATTTATGCATTAAAGTATTAAGCCAATCAAAATTAGAAGGTAATATTTCATCTCTAATTGGTGAGTTCAAAAAGCTCCCACCTATGAGGCTCTGTAATTAAATAAGGTGACTTCTAGCTCACTCAGCTTTGTGAAGGGATTTTCCCTTCCCCAAAAGCCAGGTCTTGCTCGTGCAAAGTGTGGCAGGGTACTCTACAGATGACCCAACAAAATGGTTAGATATTCAAACCCAGACTTCCAAAAGTGAAGAAACAGTGCAGTCCTTATGGACGGTCCAGGTACAATTTTTAGGATGTCTTTTCCTATGACTGCCTTCAGTAAATCCAGCTTACAAGCTTACAGCCTCTTAGTTTTTAACTTTTTCTTCCTTATTCTCACAAGTAGTATCGATATCTTGTTTTGATCACTTAGTTATTTCTAACAGTTTAGACAGCACATGATTAATTTTCATTTAGACTAATCTAGACTCCTTTGTAGAATAAATTCTGGGGACGACTGTGTCTCTTTCTTTCTTTCTTTCCTTTTTTTGTTTCTCTCTACTTTTTCTATTCCTTTTTCCCTTTCTGTTTGCCGCTGTAAAAAGAAAGCAATAAGATACATTTTTTTTGAGTTGCTGAAAGAAGATGCCAGAGGAATTACCAAAAGGACAAATATTGAGTGTTTGCAACTCCTCCTAGCTCTCTGCAGTTCAATAACTTTTCAGGTATTACCATTTAACTTTAAAAGCTGGACTTATTACAACATATTTTCACAAAGTAAACAGGCTTTCAAATAGCATCATTGCAATGCACTAGAAATGTTTTACTGAGATTTTTTAGCTATGCTTGTTAGAAGGGAATTATTATCTTATAGTTGTATCCTAAACTCATCTGAAAAACTCCCTAGCTACTGCCATACAAATTCACCTTATATGTTTATGTATTTCAGCATCTTCCACCATACGTACAGCAGATAAAAGGTGCCGTCTGCTCTTAACAAGGACTAGATTCAGTACATCAGAGGATAGAATCTCAAAATATCAGCCCTGTATCAACTGACCCATGTCTGTTCAAAAATAAATACTTGAAATGATTCAGTAACTCAACCTCTATCACCTGTTTCCCTCAGGCTCTGCTTCTCCTATAGTACAAAGGAAAGAATGGGTTTTATTGTTATCTTGACGGCATGGTAGAAGAGGTCTCACTTAACAGCCATGGGAATGGGCTACATCTTGGCTTCCAAAGGATTTGGAACTCTCCCCTTCAGATCTTACTCTACGGTTAATAGATATTTTCCCTCCAGGAAAAAAGGCAGCTTTCCAAATAGCAAAGTAAAGATCTGTGCAGTCTCAAGTGCTTTAGACTTGCATCTTATATTGCACTGTGAAAACAATTTCCCATTTCTTTCTGCTGGCAGAACGCAACTGTTAGTAACAATTTTCCAGGAGCAAACACAATTCATAATTACAGGTGATTGGTCTTGTTCGCCACTTAGTGGCCTCATTCTCGAAACCCAGGATTTCGTTGTGTACTAGTCCAGTTTATAGTGGATGAGAACCAGATAATGCAACAGTCTCTGCATACATTTATAAAAAGACATCATTCTTATTAAGAAGAGTTTATGTTACAAGGCGGCAGCACATAACCTGCTCTTTTAGTCTTGAACATGTTTAGGATCAGTGAAAAGCTGGAATCTGTAGGAAGTTTTCCCTGATTTCTGTGTGATCAGGCCATCACACTTCTAGATACATGAGTACTCCTACTTGGCCTACGGATTTGAAAGGAAAGATCTCCTTTCTTGCTTTGGGCTATCTAGTTACTTTGCAGCTTGAAACTGGTGTTTAGGTTGCTGGAAATCCAGGCAAGCTCTATTCTCATCTGGGACAGCAGACGGCAAAGACACAAGTACTTCCTGCCACCTAGTGGACTGTGCTTAGAAAAGGAAATCTATGCGCCTTTGAAGAAGAGGCTATGAAACATGAGGGACACAAACGAGAAAGGATTTCAGCTTAGAGTTTTCCCTACAGGTACAAAGAAAGATTTCTAGCAGCTGAAAATTCCCAGTAGAATTAGCCGAAGTATCCCCTCTTTGCCATAAAGTGTATATTTATTGATTCCTCTCATACAAACCAGATACTCAAGTTTTTTTCATCTCTGTCTTGAAGTGTTCATTCTTAAACCATTTTATCAATACTGATGTGCCCTTGGATTGCTAACTGAGCGCACTAGATTATTTTGCAAATGCATTTCTTTTGAAAACGCAGACAACACATTTTTCTTACAGTCTTTTCCCTTGTTTTTCTTCCTCCATCCATTCCACATACTGACTTCAACTAAATCCTTAACCTTGAGATAATCAGAAGCAAAACTCTAGCAGACCAGAACCATTTGGCTCCTTGCATGCAATAAACCTTTTCTAATATAGGTATCCTATAACAAAATCTGCATTTTCTTTAAACAAACAAAACCAAATTGCTGGAAACTGTCCTGAATCCTTTTAGAAATTGAAGGCACCTTACCTGGTTGGTAGACAGAGGGCTTAATGCTGGCAGTAGTGATAACCCTCGGTTTTGAAGTGGTAGAAGCAGCAGGACTGTCGCCGTAACTTGCAGAAACTGGTGTTGGTACATAGGATTGGCTTGTGTTTCTAAAAACAAAATGAAGCTATGAGCAACTTCATAAACAGCAAGAACTATTGATTATGAAATCAAGAGATCGGGCAGCTTCCACAGTATCCCAGAAGTACTGTCCTTGAAAGCTATAGAGAGAATACTGTGATATTCATACATCTTCAACAGTGGTAAGGAAGACTGACAATTCTCTGGAAAGAAAACTATATGAATAATGACTTTAAGTAATCTAGAATTCTGCTTGTTGTCATGGCAGATAACTTACTGAAGGAATATGATTGACTAAGAAAAAATCTCAGTTTAGCAAGGGATCAGACTTCAGAATACACATAATATGTTTGGGTTTTCTTTTTTCTTACATACAATCAGGCTGCTCTGGTTGAAATGAAATTTATGAGGGTTTTCTTAAAGAGAGGAATGACTTAAGGACAAGCTGTCTCAAAAGCACACTATATGGAATTTAATTACTTCTACTAATATTTACAAACATCACACTATTTTCAAAAGCATTGAAATGCCTTTGAAAAGCGTTTTTGAAACTCTTTTCCATATTCAGACTGAGACATAATTTACATTGTTTTTTCTAAAGTTTGGATTCAACCAATTGAAAAGTCTGTGACATGCAATATTGTGATTTCTTTTTTTGTGTTTGTATATTAAGAACCTTTGCTCAGGATTCCGAACATCAGTAACAAGTTTTCTTCTTCCATTTTATGGCTGAGATGGTGCTACTCAATTTGATTATAGCAGAAGATACAAGTGGATGCTTCTTCTATTTGCATGTTATTTAGGATGATTCTGTTAAACTGTTAAAAGAGCACTGCAAGCAAAGCAAGGAAACAGGAAAAAAGAAGTACAGGGAAGGGAGGCAACAGATAGTGAGATTTACTGGGATTTCTGCAACAAAAACATTTGAGTACTGAACATCCTCCTTTGTTACCCTAATACCATACTGTCTCATATATTTTTCCCTTTCAATCTTACCGTTTTGTTGGACTAGTCGTCAATACTTACTACTCGGTTAAATATTTTAAAATCATGTTTGACAAAGTCCTGAAATGAAAATGGCACACACTTAAAAATAGCTCCTCCCAGACGTACAGGCTCACTAGCTGGAAGGCTCGTTTCCAGGAGTGGAGACACAAAATGCACAAGGAAGTTCTGAGCCAGATTAATGATATTCAGACTGTCATGAAGGAAAACGGTTGTACAAAACTGAAGTGTTTTCCAAAGTTAACAGCATGATAAAACCATGTCACTAGATTTTCTTATACACTCAGGGAAAACAAAACAAAAACACAAAAGTCCTTTTCAAAGCACCCAAATCATCACAAAATTGAAGAAGTCAACTACTGAACTCTTTTACAAGTCAAAGTAATAACACATATTAAACAGAGGGAGGAATAGAAAAAGGCTTCTCAAAGGGAAATCAAGTGTAACACTACACGATTAACGCATTTAGTGAAGTTAAGTCAGCTTTCAAAAGATTTATCGGATACAATTTCTTTGAAAGAAAGGGAAATAGCAGGTAACAACAACAAAATACATCCCAAGGACTGAAGATGCTTTAATGGAAGAGTAAGCAATGGCATCTCAAAAAGCAACGAAAGCACCCTGACTCAATTTATCTGTAGCAGTCAATGATAGGTGAGAGGCAGCGAATTAAAGATCGGCTCTGAAAACTATTAGTTGCCAAAAAGAGAAAGAGTAAATGTTTCTAAGCAGATCATTTTTATGTTAATATTAAATATATGTCTGCTAGCAGCAATAAACTGGCTTGTTAAGTGCTTTTAATGCACAGTAGCTGCACAAAATAACATTTTTATACCTCTTTTTTGACTGGTAGCTGATGGAGGTGGAAGAATGCCGGTTGAAACTAAAATGAGACAAAAGTTGTATTTGAGGAGTCTATGAAGGAAATTGGGGTATCTTGTCCTGCAATTAATTTCCTTATAAATAGAAAGTACACTTACTAAGTGCTAAAGTAAACAACTTGTAATACTTTTTAAGGATTTAAAATCATTTAAGAAAGTATTATAGCACATCCTGTTTATCTTCTTTAAATAGGACCATACTGAAAACTCAATAAAGGAGAAGAGAAATAAACGAGCTGACTATGTTGCTCCCCACCTCATTCTCATCCAGTTTTGGCTAGCTCTTTCGTTGTATAATTCTAATTCAAGCCCTGGAATGTATGCTTTGTACATTCACCGTTGCTTTCTATTAGCACAGAATAAGAAGTACATTTTTGGCATTGTCATAAGCTTAAGTCACTTCAAATCTTAAAAGACAACCTTGAATGAACCAAAGCTCAAACATTAACTAAGTTTCCAGGTTAATTTTAGTGCAATAAGGGTTAATCCATAGAAAGGTGTAGAAAGTATTCGAAGCAACTGCTTCAAGCGACCACATTCAACAATACTACCCTACTGTGCACATCCCAAACTCTTAGCCGGGTGAGCACATTTTAGCCGGCTGAGCAGATTTTTCTTTTTTTTTTTTTCTTGTCTTTCTTGGGGAAGCAGCATCATTTCAGAATTCCTTTAGGGAATCTTCAGGATTCCTTTGGAGGAGGACAGAAAGGATGTAAGGGCCTGCACAAGGTACGACCTGAGAAGCGAGAGGAATCTCACGGCAGGCAGGTTCTGCCTAACGGCCACTGGGGCTGCACAGCAGCAACTGCACCCACAGGCGCACAGCCTACACCTGCCAGCAGGACCCTACCACACTCCTGGGGTTTCCGTAACTTTGGGAGAAGAGTTTCTCTTCCTCTTACCACAGAAGCACAGCGCTTGGATTAAAACTTTAGAATTACATTTCCTACTCCTTCCCTTCACAGCCCTAATCCTAACTAATATTTCCTCCTGCATTTATATTCCTGGAGCGCTGCCTCACTGGTAGCCCTGTTTTTGCTCTCCATGTGAAATAACCAACTGCATTAAGAGCTTCATGGCTTATTTAAGACTCCTGCTCTGCTTTCTCCTTTCTAAGATTGTAAATGAAAAAGTAAGTATATAGATTCAAAAATAAGTGAAACAGATGTCAAGTTAAGGATTTATAACATGCTTCAATTTTTTTTTTTTTTTAGGAACACTATAAAGATTTTACTAATGTTAGGTATTATGGATACGGTCTTGCTCACAAAAGCATTACTATATGACTGGTTTAACCAAGTTTAAAAATAGATTTAATTAGTTAAGGGTATTGATCAAGAAATTATCTGACATTTATTGGTGGACGTTTCTAAGGTACCTTGGAGGAAAAAGAAAACAAAACAAACAAGACGACAAATTAGGGCCACCCACATTCATTTGAACAAAAAATTGTAGAAACTCCTACAATTCCACAGTGGTATACATCAAAGACAAAATTTGATTTTTAAATCTGTACTTTGGCATGTGAAACCCTGCTTCTAGAAGAAAATTATCAAACGTTTAACAATTTGAAATAAAAATGAACTTGAACCAGTTGTAGGCTCCCATTTTTGAATATACTAGCTGTAATATTTGATAGTTTAAAACAAATAGTGCACCAAAAAAGAACCAACCTCAGTTCCTGCATGACTGCCTAACAAAAAATAAAATATTTTGCTTTTCATACCCATTTTTCAAGGAACTAATTTTATAGAAGTTTAATGAGTTTCTGATTTGACTGTATATCCCAGGTTTGCTGCATTCCTGAACTATCAAGAGAGCTAAGATGATGGCATTTGCCTGCTGCTAACAGCCTGAAGAATGTGCCAGCGTGATCCATGTGCCTAATCTGCAGCCCTCTCCGACTTTTCCCCCCTTATATCCAGTTGGAACCTCTCTCCTTCTGTGTTTGCTATCTCTTCAATATTGGTAAAGTGATCCAGGCCACGAAAACATGAGATAAAAGCTATTTAAATTGGGAAGAAATTTTAAAAGTTCAAAGCAGTCTCATTCATCTTCATCACTCATTCTAGTAGTGATTTTGTAAAGCGCTGTTTTTGCACCGTTACATTTCACATTCACGAGTCCTCATGGACACATAACCACTATGAATGAATTTACAGCTTCAAGCCCTCATCCTGCTTCCTCTCTCCAAATAAAAAGGATGTGAAATAAAAATGAAAAGGATAAAGGCTCAAAAAATATTAACCTAGGGCTAAAATAGCCATTTAATTAGTGCTCATAAATGATAACTATTTTATACTAGTTTATTAGTTGTTTATATGTAAATTATATGTAATATTGATTACACGTCTGTCTTCACAGAATAACTAATCATTCTTGAGGCTTGTAAATTCATACATAAACAGTAAAACGATCCTTAAAAGACCTGTTATTCTATTCTTACCCCCTATTCTCAGTGACATTCACCATCTTCATAGATTAATTGAAACTAGATTGATGATCAGTGTACTTTCACTCAAAGAAACAAAATTACTTCAGCAATCAGTTTTACTTCTTATGCTTTAGCCTCTCTATATGGGAATTCAAAAACAAAACAAAGCCAGGCTTATGTTGTGAAACTCCCAAATCTCCTCTGTTCTACAGCTTTTCCTTTAATTCATTTCAGTGGTGTGAAGCCATCTGAAATACTTCCAAGTATATATGTGTGTATAGCTTGTTCCTGCTTTTTTCTATCATACTCTCAAGAAAGATCATTGTACTTTGGGGATGATAGCCTTCAAACTTGATGTGCTCTGTTCTTTTCAAACAGCACTTATGGGTGACTCTTAGCTACCCTTTATATTAAGATAAAGAGACAATCATCTCAAATGTTAGTATTGACTCATAACCTCTCATTATTTTCGAAGACTCTACTTAAATAGTGAAACTAAAAAGCTACTGGTTTTCTCTTGTGTTGGTCTTTACACATGTTCATGAATGAAAGCAATGAGAAAGCTTAACACTGAGACAGTATCCTTTGTTTCTAGTGCTAGATCTGCCTTTCCCTGTAAGTGGTCTGTCACTAGTCATGATTTAAAAGTACAACAAAAGAAGGTTCATGATTCTTTCAAATTGCATCATGTGGTCAAGTTATGATCCTGTGTGCTCACCAAGAAAAAAAAGTCATTGTCTCCTATTCTCTCTAGACATATATTTTCATTTCAAGATGGTAAAAAAATCCCCCATAAACCAACTAACTGGAATGTTTTAGACCTAGAATATAAGACAAAAAGTTTCACGTTTTTCCTAGCTTAGTTTTCATGTGAAAGAACAAACAAGAAGGCTGTTCCATTAAGCATGTCACACTTTTCCACACAGTCAAGCTAACCTTTTCAGAAGCTGTAAACTTTAAAATGGAGAGAATAATACCAAGTAAAACAAATTAAATAAGAATAAAATGAAGAGAGCTTTACAGATATACCTAGACTGAGATGAGATAGCAGATGAGATAGTGGAAGCTGCTAATGACATGTTCTTGGACCCAAGAAAAGCCTTAGGTTGTGACAGAGAGCTGGGGGAGGCAGGCACTCTGCAGAGGACACAGTTAAAAGCATGAAAGCATGTACCAAACAACTTTACAGGGATTACAAGACAGCAACATCAAGATCAAAAATAAGGTTTGTCTAAATTCAGATGCAAGAGGACTGCTGCATAGTTACCAGCAACGCCTGTGTTTTCTGCGGCATACCTCTGCAGACTTACAGAATAGCATAACCATGCATGTCCCTACAGAACACAAGACAAAACGCAATTTTTAAACTACAGCCTGCTGGTAATGAAGAAAAATAGTATTTCAGGAGAGAACTTTTATTATTGACTCATGTTTTTCCAGCAAGAGCTGAAGATGTTTGCATCTGAACTCAAGCTAAACATTTTAATAGAGAAGCAGTACCAGACTAAAGATTATCATATATTAACACTTTTGTGATCAGCCAAGGAAAGTCATTGACATGATTAGTTTAATAGGGTAATTTCTGAGGCCTATATTAAATAATACATTTTCTTCATATTATAGTTTAGCCTGAAGAGTAAAATTATTAACCTGTATTGTTATTTCATGTGAAAATGCCTTTCAACACAGTTTAGAATTGCAGTTTAATACCTTATTTGAACCTCTTTTACTGGTTGAATGTCTGACTTCCTTGAACTGGAAAAAAACACTTGAGTCTAGTAGACCATGGTTAGGAAAAAATGACTTAAGTGAGAAACCAAATAGCTAGTATACATAAACATTTTAAATGAATGGGAAAAAAAATGAAAAAGAAATAGAGCAAATTACACAGACTACATCTCAATTATGTAAAGCCATTTATGTTACTGAAGATGTGTTTTCTCCTTCAAATTTTAAAGCATCCTAAAATATATACCATTACAAACATTTCATGTAACAAAATCTGTAACAAGGAAATATAAATATACATAAAATGAATTCATACTTATTCCTTCAACAACTGCTATAATGTAAAAGACAACAGTACAAATTGCATATACTTCACAGACTCAGTTTGAATTTTGTTTCTTTCTTAAAACATTTTGCTCACTGCTTACCCTTTTCTATTGAAAGGTACTACAATATGGTAAATTCAGTCATATGAATAAATGACATACTATAATTTTCTATTTCACATTATGCTTTAAAAACCATGAGAAGAACTTTCATTCACCCATTGTAATTACTGCCAACACTTTCTTTTTTTTTTTTTTTTTTTTTTAAAACTAGTGGCAAAAAAAAATTTGCACTTTTAGCCCCAGACCTGCTTTTTGAAAATGTAAACTGTACCCCAGACATAAAGCATTTTTTTTTCTTATTTTTTCTGGGCAGTTATATTTTGCACACATAAACAATGCGCTTCGGCTTAAGAATCAACACCAAAATATATAAAAGCATACAAATAGACTACAGCTCTTGTATACTACATTCTTAAGAATGCATATACAGCATTTCCAGAGCCATCCAGGGTCACAACTGTGCAAGGAGAGCGCACGGAAGCATTACCTTTGGAAGGAGGAGGAGAAGGACTCCTGCCCTGCGGGGGCGGGCGCGCTTGCTGGCGGAGTGGTGCTGCCTGGATTTGGAGCAGCAGCAGCAGGCGGATGCACTGAAGCGGGTGGCACAGGAGCAGACGCAGAGCTGGTGGACACTGGAGCATGCTCAACAGGGGTACTAGTTAGAGTTAAATTAAACAAGAAGCATTTTTAAAAGGTATGTATTTAAACATAAAGCATAAAACCTACTATGTTTGAACCTGAGGCCGCAAACATAGTAGTAGGCTGTGTTACAGAAAGAAAAGCACAGAAATACAGAGTAGACAACATTCGTTAGGCATTTCCAGATGTGTAGTTAAGATGGCAACGCAGTTTTGGTCCTGGCTCAATTGAAATTCAGCTCAGGAGTTATACAGCACTGAATTCCTGCCCACTGAAGCCAGAGGCATGTGGCATGCAGCGCTTGGATGGCTGTACACAGTCTAACACAACTCTTTCCATCAGGATAAGTTCCATCCAAATGTTCATTCCTGGAGCCGACATTCAGATTACGATTTTTTTTATTTAGATGAAGAAAACCAGTTTAAAGGATATTGTTATAGTCTTTTATCAGCAGAATTATTGCAAATTCTGATAATATAGAAACACTGTCAGCAGAGACTTTGTTTTGTACTTATTCAGTTTTGTGTAATGCTTGCAACGGAAAAAATATTTTAAAAATTAATTTTTTTTTTTTTTAAAGGCCACTGACTGTCTGTCCATCTCTGCCCTAAACTCACAGAATCATAGAATGCTTAAGGTTGAAAGGGACCTCTAGAGATCATCTAGTCCAACCTCCCTGCACACGCAGGGTCACCTACAGCAGGTGGCTCAGGACTGCGTCCAGGTGGGTTTGGAAGATCTCCAGAGAAGGAGACTCCACAGCCTCCCTGGGCAGCCTGTTCCAGGGCTCTGCCACCCTCACTGTCAAGAAATTTTTCCTAAAGTTCCTGTGGAACTTTTGGTGCTTCAGTTTGTGGCCGTTTCCTCTAGTCCTGTCGGTGGCTACCAATGAAAAGAGGCCAGTGCCATCCTCCTCACTGCAGCCCTTGAGGTACTTATAGACACTAATGAGGTCTCCTCTCAGCCTTCTCTTCTCCAGGCTGAACAGGCCCAGCTCTCTCAGCCTTTCCTCACAGGGCAGATGTTCCAGACCCCGGATCATCCTCGTAGCCCTGCACTGGACTCTCTCCAGCAGCTCCACATCCCTCTTGAACTGGGGAACTCACCATAAATTCTATCAGCCAACTACTCAAGCAATTAGAGGTCTTCATGCTCATGCCACAAATAGAAGAAAAACTTTAAAACCACTTGGGCGACGAAGACCATAGTTGTTATCCCTACGTTCCTCTAGTGAAACAGATGGTGTAGATCAGAGAAACACTGTTTAATTTAACTTTATTTGATGGCAGGATAAATTTCTTTACAAAAAAAAATCTCATCTAATCTCTTGTGAATATTTTAATAACCTACTGAAACACTAATTTGTCTCTCATCACCTGCTATCTGAGCATCCAGTTCTCACTACCAAATTTAAGCCTCACAAAGATTTGGAATGTATTTCCTACCTCTTATGGATAGGCAAATGGGGCAAAGTTGATGCATTAAACATCTTCCCCAGCACAATAGTGGATAATTAATTAACTACGTATTAAAGCAGCCATAGATAGCTGTCAATAAATGAAACAGAAACAGTTAAAACACTAAAAAAACTACACTAAGAAAAAAAAATGGCAGGAACAGAAAAAGGCAAACTTAATTTGATCTTTGGACAAATTGTACTGTGGACTTTATCAGTCATTATCTACAGAGCAAATAAGCCACTGGAAATAACTACTTATAAATTCAGTCTTCAAATTACAATTACACTATTTTTGGGAAGAAACTTTTCAGTGATAATATAAACAGCCAATATACCCAGGCCTAGTGACCGCGGTTCTTGATATTGTATCTGTGTGCAATAGATCCATTTTCTTTGGTTGTCCTAACACAACATTTATTTTTAGTAGTGCATAAGTGTATATAAAAACAGTTATTTCCAAAATATTGTTATAAAAACATGTTTAAAGATGATAATGGATTTTTTTTAACCCCTTTTATTCCCACTCATAAGTATTTTCTCAGATCTTTGGATTCTTATAAATCATTTGCATCAAGATGAGGGAATTGAGCGATTCTCCTGTGCAACATACACAGAAAGCTGCAAGTATTCCTTCCCTGAGCATAGCAAGTATCAAACAACAAGAGGCAGTTTACAGTTTCAAGTCAATTTTTCAGTCAAACCTTTCAACTGTTCTCCGAGTGCCTTTGCCAGTGTTGTTCTTTGTCTTTCAGACACTGTATTTTCTTTCACTTCTATCACCAGAAACAATGATTGTGCAAGTTATACCCCCTAGGAGCTGCAACTACTGTTCGATACACCAGAACTCACAACACCTCCTGTTCAAGAAACCGTCCCATTTCCCCTGCCCTGCTCTTCTAGCGGCACCTTCCAGTATGGTTTAGTAGTCTACATGTTGGTGTCTTATTCCAGCGGAACTCTTTATCATTTGGTTAGCCAGAACTGGAAGTGTGCTGGTTATGCCCATTGGACTTGCACAGAGTTTAGGCCAACCCACAGGGAAGGCAGCAAATCATTATTTTCACCTTTCCGAGTTTCGCCCTGCCATTATAAATATAACAACTGAGCACCTGAATACTTCTTTACAATTCTGTTTTTCAAAGCAGTAAACCTAACGCTTTGCAATAGTTTTGCATATTTTTTTTTATCATAATGCACATTTGAAAGTCAGACCAATTTATCTTTCTTGATGGTAAATGGATTATGCTGCAAATTCTTCTGCTTTTGTTATGACGATATCAATTATATAGACTATGTAGCAGAGTAGATGTATATTATACACTAGCCCATAATCCATCCCTGAGATATTCTATTCAATTTTAATATAAATGATCACAAACAGGATTTATTTCTTTGCTTACAGTGGGCAATGGAGCTTTCACATTAAAAGGTGATGACTCAGAATTTTGTACTTACATACACATGATTTGGCAAACATGCAAGGATGGAAACTATACCAAAAATAAAATGGAACTTACTCTAAGTTCTAAAAACAAATACAAACCAAAGAGACAAAATATGTGAAATCCTACTGCAATGGAAGTAAAAATGAATTTGTTACAGATTCCACCAGAATCAAGACCTTAAATATCAGCAAATAGTGAGGTTACTTAACTGTTGTAAAGATCTCTGAAATGTTAACCGAAACACATACTCAGGGATTGTTACATGATGGGAATGTGAGGGGGCATTGATCTGTACAGAAACAGACTGGAACTCAACAAACACATAAATAAATTAAATGGAAACATACTGAAATACCTATTAAAAGTAAAAAAAAAAAAACAAAACAAAACATTTTTTTTTTATAGTACATGCTGTTTGTAATGGTTTGTAATGATTCATTTTGTGATTAACATGTTAGAAGTTTGAAGAGCTTCCTGTAAGGAAGAATGTATTAATTATTTAACAGAAAAAGAAGGGCTTATATGAAGCACATATAAGTCTTAAAAATGAAGGTGAACTGATTTTGATATAAATTGGTTATATAAAATTTACATAAAATATCTGCAGTTGGTGACTAATTTATCATTTTTTACAGTAGTTTTAGACTGCGACTACTTCTTCATTGAACCCTTAAAACTATTAAATATTTTCATATTTAGATTATTGAGATATTACTACTTTTATTAACATTTAACTTATATTAAAATTAATATTTAAATAATTTTAGATTATTTTAAATTGATGCAACTGCTTACTACTTACTTCTGCTGGACATGTTTTGTATGAGCCACATAGGTCAAACAAGTGGCTCCTCTGAAGTTAGTAAGACACAGTGCTGGTTTTGAAAACGTCAACATCTCCTCTTTCTAGAATTTCTATCTATTTTTTTTTTAATTCTTCAGATGCAGAAGAATTAAGAATTGGTAAAGGCAAATACTGCTTTATAAAATGGATTACCTATTTTATCAGCCTCACTACAAGCATATTACAGGTATTTTTGTTCAGGTATTCTGTACATTTTTCCTCATTACAGTATTGTGCATTTTAAGGAAAATCAAAGGAAATGTATATTTTCAAACATCTCTATATCTGTGGTAACAAATAGACATAAATGCATAACAAGTTATGTGGATAAAAACAAACACACGAATTCTGTTGTTCTTACTTGATTTTCACTCACAAAAAGGAATACAGATCAGTAGAGGTTAAGAGGATGATAGTGGTTAACAATCATGATGGGAAAGCACAGCAAGAAACCCAGTAACATTTTAAAAAGTGCAGATCACACTTCTTTATCTCAGTGGAGCCCTAAGTTTCTGAGATTTTTCTGTCCAAACCATGACTGACTGGATTACTGATGATGCACTTAGTCTCTTATGTAATACAGGAATTTTGTTTCAAATCTAAAGAAACAAAACTACAAGGGACAAGAATCAAGATGAATGCTCTAGCATTACAAAAATGCTGCAGAATGTATTTGGAAGAGGACACAACATGGAATAATTTTACCTTTGGACATGGGAATGTTAGCGCTTGTAGAACTACTGACCAGGCATATACTGGATATGATCAGCTGCAAAAGATGCTTAACAGCTGCTATCAGCAGACTGTAGGTGAATTTGTTGAGAGAGCCACTTAAAACATAAACCCCATATAAATGACAAGTTGCTGGAATTTGTACAACTCATACTTCTGCCTACTAGGATATAGGATTTTCTGGGTCAAAGAGTTAGAAGAGGTTATTTCCAAACCACTCCAAAGCTACAAAGCAGGTCAGTTATGCAGATACATGTCACAGAGTACCTTGGATTACCCGATGAAGTAAGAGGGACTTTCTGGCCAGTGCTGATGAAGCTGGCCTCCCTCTGACTTGTACCTGCTCCAAGCCTCACAGAGCCCTTGGAGGCCACTGGTTTAGCATTGTCAGTGTTGGCATCCACCGGGCGCGACTGAGGAGGATGCCAAATACTCGAGGTCACGTACTGTGGCGCGAGAGTAGCGGTAGGCCTGAGTAACAAAGATCACAAGGGATCATACATGACTTTTTTTTTTTTTTTAATCACTCATTGCTTAGGTGATAGTAGGTTTTTTGAGGAAGAGAAAAAAAATCCATCCCTAGAAGCAGCTGGCAGTTTCAATGGGAAAAGGTTATTATATGTAAATACATATATATATATATATATATATATATATGTAAATACATATATACATATATATGTATATAAAAAGAGATCCATGTGTCTGCTACTTACAGTACCAGGGAAAACAGCTTTTTAGAACACTAATATGTCCTCTGTACAACCCCTAAATTTCTTCTATCATAGGAGATTATGGTTTAGCATTTGAGGTCATGACAAATTTCAAGGATTTATTAGTTATTAAGATCAAGGAAGGTTTTAAGAAAGCAAGAACATATGCACCTTGTGGCATACCTTGTGCTAAATATGAAAACCATATTGTTGAAAATGTGAAAATAAGACACATAGCCAAGCTGTGATGATAATGGAAGTGGAAAAAGCTACAGTATGACAAACCATGCAAGATTAACGTAACATAGTGTGACACACCAGTCATACATCAGACTGTGTTCCTGGTAAAAAAATAATAATAATAAAAACATTATGGAGCCACTCCATAATAGTCCGGACATTTTTATGCAAATAAAATGATTAGTGAAATATTAACATTTGCTACTTTTTTTTTTTTTTTTTTAAATTCCTGAATATCAACTGTATATAAAAAGTTGCATTTCATTCTTTTCACATGACTCATTAAATACTCATTTTTTTCCCGATACTGTTCCCAAGTACGCATCACTAGTGATGATAATGCTTGTACTTGGAGTTTATTTCTGTGCAACCTTTGTTCATGGGTGAGCAGTCTTAAAAAACAAAACAAAACAAACCCAAAACAAAGCGGTATATTTTCGGGGAGGAATCAATAAGACTGAGGAAAGCGGCGAGCTACATTCCATAACATGAACTAATTAGAAGAATTTTTTTGCTCCTTTAAATGACTGATCTGCTACATTCAAGAAGCAGCTCCATTTCAGTATTTGTGTGTTCTAGTGCATGAACTAAGCCACAAACTACTCTGTGAAAAGGTGAATAGGTATTGAAATGAAAGAAATTATTTACAGATATATTATCCTATAAGCCTCATAAGCCATCACCGTTCTATTAAATTAATCACAACTTAGACTTAAAAGGGTACTTAAAATACCAAAAAGACCTACTAATTTAGATTTTAAAAATATCTTGAACAATTTAGACAAAGTTTAACTCAGAAATTGTTCTTAAAGCCCACTCAAACTACCGTAATATTCCACTTCAAAACCATTTAATAAAAGCATCGTATTTTTCAGGTCATAAATTCTAAGGAATTTGTCCCAGTCTGCTCTCATCCCACAGAATCTGAAATATCTAGGAAACCTGCTCAGTTGAAATCTCCATTATTAATCACCTGCTCAAACAGAGCATACATTTGACATGTTTTGGGGGATAAGAATATTATGAGGAAAAGGGAGGCAAGCTTCAAACAGGAAGGAAGCAGAACGCACAGAGCAAACATTACCTGTTTTCTGATGCTGCTGCAACATTTTCCTTGCCTCTGTGAAAGGAGGGGATACAGTATGAATACAGTAAGTTCAGTTGCCAGTGGTGGTATATTAAAAAAAAAAGGGGGGGGGGGCAAAAGAAGATGGGTTGAGGAGAAATGTTTGGTTGCTGAAAGCATAATAGAGTGGTTGCCTATGAGTATTACAGCTGTGAGAAACACATTCAGCTCACCAAGTGAAACCCACCAAATATGCATGTTCATCACATGCTTTTTCTCTTTTCATTTACAAACAACTCTGTTTTGATATTAAAGTCACGCTTTGCATATGTAATATATAATTGCAGGTTTAGTTTTGACTGTAGTAAGTTCCCACTTAAACTGAAAATTCAAAAATGTTCTACTAGAACATATCTTTATGTCAAGTCTAAGTGGCAAAAAGAATCAAACTTCGTCTTAGACTGTTTGAAGTACTAATCTTAATATTTTCCATGTTATTATTTTGTATATATTATTTCTCTTTGTCTAGATAGACATTCATACACATCCCCTACTTCCTTCATTTAGCTCCAAAACAGTTACAAAAACCAGTACAGTTTACACCAGTGAAGATACGGACATGTCGTCTTCTCTATCCTCTCATTTTTTAAAATACCTCCTAAGTAAAATGTAACCTCCAAAACACATGAACTGAAGTCAGACTTTCAAACTCAGAAGCAGCTCTGAAAAGACGGATTGGTTCACCACTCTAAAGCAATGAGAAACCAAACAGTATCTTCACAGACAAGCAAGCTGTAATTTCACTGACATGTCACGTGTACAAAAGCTAGACTAAAGTGGACGAGGATGAATTAGGAACCAGGGCTTGTGAAAGAAACGGGTTAATACACCAAAAGCCACAATCATGCATGTATGTTAAAAAAACACAACCACAGCCTGCAGAGAACAAAGCATGGCTTATTTCCAGTGTTCATGTGCTATGAAAATACCAACAAGACCACAAGGCAGGCAATTGGAGCAAGGCTTCCAGCAGCAGTAGGCTCTGGTGTTCCTACTAAGTGGCTGTGGCCTTTATACTGAAGAATGGAGACAAATGACACTTGCTTTTCAGGTCAGGATTTCACAAAAGAGTTTTGCCCTGAGTGTATAAGCATTAGATAACATAGATTGATGATGGCAGGGGAGTAGTGAAGGTTAAAAAGAGAGGCAACTATAACAGTAAAAATACTTCTAGAGTAAAGCAAAGGAAACCCCCAAAAAGGGGAAAGACAGCCCCAAAGCCACACAACCCTTCTTTGCTGCTGAAGAGTTTTGGTTTCAGGAATTACTTCTTCTCAGGAAATAATTCCTGTCTAACTAACAGTGAAAAAACTTTGAAGATGTAGCTGTTATTGCTGTTATTTGCATTTTTAGAAACAGGCTATCAGATTTCTAGCACTTACAACCAAACATTTTTTGCTGTGTAATCAATTTGATTTTCAAGTCAAATACATCCCTGAGGCAAACTCAGTAAAGTGAACAGCTTTACGCAACGACAGAATTTGGCTCAGAATCCTTGGAGCAGTTTGTATCTTTGTGGTTACACAGGCTGTTCCAAGCAGTGAGCACAGAGGAGAGTAGCTCAGAGCTACCTGGGAGCTTTTCCTGCAGCCCCTTAAGCCCCTAGCTGAAAGAGCTTATTGATAGAAGGGCCTTCGTCAATGACTGTTCTGAGAGAACAGTTGAAACTCTCACAGATATTATTAGGTATCGGCCATGCATCTCAGAGGAGACTTGTGTGCAATATACTATCAATGCCAATTATCCAGGGCATATTTTGAAATGTATTGTGCAATATTTCCCTCTCACAGAAGCCCACGACATGAAGTGATCATAAAGACAGGGCAAGTGAAATGACTCAGAACAGAATGTTTCCCTCCCACGCACCAGCAAGTGTAATAAGAGTTAACATAACTAAATGAAAATGCACCTGCAAACCAAGCTTGTGTGTTCTACTGTATCCTAAAAGAGCTAGAAACTTTGCTTTTACTAAATGATTTTTTCAATCTGAGTTGTATGCAACAAAAGCAAAATACTTTCCATTTTGTTCAGCATTTGGAAGTCTAATTTCAAAAGATTCTTGAATAAACACATACATGTAGCAGCAGATCTGAGATGCTGAGCTTGGACACTCTCCATCTACCCCTTAGCGAATAACAGATCTAGACTCTCCTGAACCATTAAAATGTTGTTGAGATAGAATAGTTCCTGAATTAATGAAGGTCTCATGACATAAGGAACGTTAAATATGCAGAGACTATGAGCCCCTTTAACTCTTTTCTGTCTTTCAGTACCAAAGCAGTAATTAAAAAGTCAAACAAATATTGTTTTATTCTCAGCATTCCCACACAGCGTTTTACAAAAGAGGAATTAGTCAGGATGAAATTGCTCATAGACAAAAAGAAGGTCCATGGCAGGGCTAAGAATTGAAATTCTCTCTTGAATCCCTATTGATTGTTTTAAATATTAGTTCACCCTCTTTAATCTTTAAACGACTCATCCTCTTTAAAGCCAAAGATTATGGAATTTTGTAAATACTCCTATTCAGTTTATCACTATTTGCCTGAATTGATCATCCAATAGTTTCTATCCATCCTAACCACTATCAGTTGGCCTTTTTCACATAGGAAAATAATTATTAGGACTTAGAGCTTATTAAAATCTGTATCTATAGCAATCCACATCTATAGAAAGTTCTGTTTTTCTACCAGCATGTTGTGGATATGCAGGACAGCCTTAATAAACTTGCAATAATTTTCATTCTAATATGTCTTTACGTCCACAAACATGCTTGTCTACAAAATTTTAAAAGAATTTTTAATATTGCAGCTAGGAATAAATTTGCAGCAATGCTACTATTTCATAATTGCCTTCTACATGTTTTTGTCTTGAAGGCGTGAGATACTGAATGCTGTTAGGAAGTGAACACTGAGCTGGACTAGACTGTTCTGTTCCAGTGTGACAAATTCTATTTTTCAATGTGTGCAGCTGAGAATTCTCTCTTGGACACAAGAATGTCAAACTACTGAGAAGGTTTTCTCATTTTATTTTTTCAAGCTGCATAATTGTAACTGTAGTAATCTAGTATCTATAACTAGTATCTAGTATCTATCACAAGACAAACACAAAAACAAATTTTAGGCAGTTACTGTAGAGGATAAAAGACTAGATGATTAACATGCTGGTTTAGTTATGACTTTAGTTTAGGATCAGAAAAAAAAGGATAGGAGAAGAGCTAGTCTCTCTTTTACAGCCACTGCAGTTAAGAATGTGAGCAGCCCACGCCAAACCAATATCCTGCTAGGAAGTTTGCTTTCCAAAACAGGGAAACACTTTTCTCCCAGAAGGTACCCTGCATTGTGCAGACTGTGCCACTGAATAGGAAAAGCATTATCACATATTCAATGAAAAAAAAATAAAAACAAAAAAAACCCCAAAACAACCCCAGCAACTCATTCTCAACAGCTAGTATAGAACTAAAAGTCAAAACTGACTAAATCAAAGCAAATCCCTCCTACAGATGCATTTTAGTGGCACCTACTGATAAGCTGTTTTATTAAACAGTCAAATAACAAATCTAGAAATACTGTAGGATATGTGTTTGCATAACATAGGATAATCCTTTTCTAGGATTTATATAGGGATATTTGTCACGCAACTGTACCTGCTGCCTGTTGCATCTGAAAGGATTCACTGTCAGGCAGGTTTCTAAGTCACACCACCTTATGAACAACAGACTGCAAAATTCTGAACAGAGGAATTTGAGCTAGAATATATTTCAGCTCATTGGCTGTGGCAGAAGATTATTCCCTATCTTAGCCTAAATGCTTCAATTGCATCTATCAGAACAGCTACCCCTAAGCTTTTTTTAGGGCATCACTGGTAAAGCAGAGGTATCTGCCCTTAGGAACCTGAGCAGA
>VZSV01000036.1:217043-262591 GCA_013398735.1 Nothocercus julius
AATGTATGTTTGTATGTTTGGTACTCTGGGAAATGATTCCCCTTTTTACTCACAGGCTTTCTTAGCATGACTTCACTTAACCCTAAGGATGGTGAAAAACAGAGACTCAGGGATCTCAATGTCTCCTCAAAACTTTAGAAACACTTCAATTTGTGACTTCTGTAACAAAATGTTTGCTTTACACAGAGGTCCATATTACTGTAAGTTCAAAACTATTTCTAAAATACACTAGTGCATCTTTTCTACTCAGTTGCTGAACAAACTAAGTGATATGGACTATATTTTATTTCAAAGATTCTCTTAAGGATTTTCTTACCTTCCCTCTCTCTCTAACATTCTGGATCAAATACAAAAATTGCTTACATGGAAATGAGCTATTAGGAAATGATTTGTATTTCATGTAAATCTGCTGACATTAATGCAATTTAGAAGCAGAGTAAAAGGAAGCAGTGACAGTGCCATGTCATCAGCCAGTTCTCACTAACCAAAGCTCTGCAAGCAGGTCTGATGATCTGCAGACCAGATGTTAGACATGCCCACTGCAAAACCTGCTAGGTGCAAGAACTACTTTTTCCCCATTGTATTGAAGGCAATGTAAGAAAAACAGTAGTAAGAGAAAGGCAGCAGTGCTGCACTGGTATCTTGGTTAGCCATGTGCATTGGTGGAAGGATGCATATGCACACCTGCAAGGCTGCTCTATAGGGAGGCAGGAATGAAACGGAGCTTAAAAAAGCAGTCAGTGCAGAAATGAACATGTGATGGGCAGGAACATGCAGAAGACTGAGATGGTAAAGAAGAGATGTTAAAATGCAGCTTAATACACAAAAAAAATGTGAATCTTGAGTTTTGACAAGCTCTGTTAGCTTATGCATTACTTCCTCTACAAGTCATTTTAAAAAAAGCTTTACAGTACTTGAAGGTTTTATTTGGATGCCTTACTCTTCCAAATTTTGAGTACATTCGGGTGGATATGCCATCTCTAACGCCTGTCATCTCTGACCAACTGGTTCTACAGATAATTGGCTTGGAAACAGTCCCTGATCTCTAAATTCATTTCTCCCACAGAAGTCAAAGGAGGAGGAGGAAAAAAGACATAACATTTGCTCAATTTACCCTTCTGGTTTCACTCAGAATTCCACAGAAACCACTAAGTTAATTAACTTGTCCCAGGTACATGGCTATCAGAAAAAAAATGATGTGCTCAGGAGCCCTTATTTTATTTGTGTTTCTTAAATGAGAAAACTAACAAGAGAAGCCTGCTCTGTTCTGTGGGCTGTTGTGAAAAATGCCATATAATTTTCAATTGAATTTTGGTGATCTACCTAGCATACAGATAGTAAACTTTTGACACTTGTGCAGGTCAGTAGTGCTAATCATTGGCAAATGAAAGAAGGCGTTAGAGATGCCTTAGTTGGCCTTAGAGGTGTCAAAAGACTTGATAAGCAAGAGAAGGACAGAGAATGTTATCATGCTGGAAGGAAATTTTTAGCAATTCATGTTCACATCTATTGCAACAGGCTATTGCTTAATGCTACGTGACTAAAGAAAGCCAACAATTCACAGCCTTGGTACCAAAATTTGACCTTTTTACATTTGCGAACTAAAAATTGTGCAAGTATCCATATATTTTCTGAAGGTATAACAATGTCACTGGATCTCACGGTAGAGACCACTAAAGAAGCTATAAAGTTGACCCAGTCCCTGGGGGCAGCTAAGTGTACAAATGCCATCTCCTCTGTCTCTAAAACAGGCTTCAGACAGCTGCTCTGTTACATGAGAGTTTGACTTTTCAGAAATGACAAAACACTCCCTAAAATACCTCCCTCTTGCTACTGAACACACACTACCACACTGTGCACAGTTAGTGAGAAGCTAAAATGAAGATAAAGTGACCTGTACCTTTATTACACAGCAAAACCTTTGGCTCCTACCCATGCAGGCAGGCGTGAGGCAAGGGAAGGCTCTGCAGAACCTTTTGTCTCTTCTCATCTTTCCATGCATGAAAGGAAGAGAAGTTCAAGCCTGCTTTCCCACTCACACTCCTGCCACATCCCATCCGCATGCACCGCATGCGGTCAGTACTCCTGCTGCAAACTAAGCACTGTGAGAGACATGGAGGAAACCAACCAAGTAGAGAGCAAGGCAGCACTTTTTAAGGAACAGGTTAGTTGAGATCCAACAGTCTTTCATCACAGCAGAAAATGAGCATTTTCCTGTGTCATAACCAGACAAGCACATTTACCTGGAAGGTCTTTTGGTTTTGATTTCCTAGCGGCACCAGCTTTGCTGTATCTTCATTAAGTGCTTATAATGCTAGGTTTTACTGGCAAGACTGGGGAGGGGGGTGGGTTAATATCACTATCCACATAATTCATTTTATTTTTGGACTGGAAACTATTCAGTATCGCCACCCATCATTATCCTTTGCTCAGCAAAAGTCACGATTCATAATATACTCAAGATGGAACAGATGTACCTGTCTATCATGGGTGCTACTCTGCAGGACTAGCTGACTCATCGAACATGGATTCAGGGCCCTATTTTAAGCCTCAATATCATTAACTGAGGGGTGTTCTCTGGGGCAAAATGCAGACTTCTGCAAACGGTCAAGAAACACTGGAAGATGGCATTGGTAAAGCAGTGACAACATGTAACGAGATAAGCCTGGACATATTAAAAATAAGCTCTAGCCAGGCCAGACTTTCTTCAGCAGATCCAAAGTTAATGGCTTCTTAAAGCTCCTTGTAAATTCTCCTCGGGTCTCAGCCTCTTACACTCTCTAGCAGCAGATGCAGCAGCCCTGCGTCCCTAGTTCAATTTCTCCACCTTACAGAAGGGGTCTGACCCCTATGCAGGAGGGGAAAAACAGGCCTGTTAACAAAAGGAAATATCTGCAATATTCATTTCCTGGGCTTGAAGATCACCATGACAACATAAAAGCAGATTTTTGAGGATAAGAGTTAAGGCATTACTATTTTAAATATAAATAAGAGAAAAAGGACAAAAATGCAACTGATTTGGTTTAGTTAAATCCCATCACCTAAGAGATTTTTGAAAGGCATGGATTAAGCACTAGAAAAATTCTGTACTAAATCTCATATTGGGGATAAACTACAGTACCTTCGGGAAGAGGTCTTTGTCATTTTAAAAGCTCTAAAAATTGCAATTCTTGAAGAATTATTTTTTCCTATTAATTCCCTACGTAACCACAACAAAAAGACTAAACTTCTCTAAGTTTAGAGAAAATTTAGATTGTATTTTCCATCTGCTCTCCAGGGGTGGAGGAGAAACAGGGAGACTGACAACTATTTCTCTTCCTGGTTGCATGGTTTACCTGCTCTAAATTTTTACTTTTAAATTTAGTGAGGAGAGATAAGGAAAAAGGTCCTTTACTACATTTGCATTAATTTCAGATCTGATCAAACTATGCTTTTTCTGATTATTAAAGAATCTATGAAGATTAACATGAGGGCAACATTCAGATAAAATTTAAACATTTTCTTTTTCGTGAGAGTGCATGCACTAGAACTATTTGAAACAAATAGTATCAACATATTGTTGGTAAAACAGTAAGGATATACAATTCATAGTTAAGGGAAAACAAAGTACTGAACTTAGTTGAAATCTAGAACTGGAAGATTTTTGCTTAGGTACAATTGCTGTTTTAAGAAAACACAAGTTAATTGCATGTTGATATTTTAAATTGTACCAAAAATTCCCCATACGCATATAAAATTCACCCATAGCGAACCAAAGTCTCATCATAGCAACATTAGGAAGAAGGTAAGTAGTAAGAAGTTGCACTGTTTTTGTGCAGTTACACTGATTTTCCACAGGTATCAGTAAGATGGTATGTTCAGACTCTGTTTGCATTTCCATAAGCAAAACAAAAATGAACATTTCATATTAAAAGGCAGATTTACTCAATTTCTAGAAAACTTACAAGTAGAATAAAATGCATTTAAAAGGGTGCTGCTGCTCATGTGTTCTTAAATTATATCTAAAACTCAATTTTTAAAGATATATAAGAGTTTTGTTGTTGTTGTTGAATTAATCACATTTCTATATTTGGCTGATCCAATGAAAAGCTTCCAGGAAAGGTTTTTTTTTTCGTGCACTTCTACAGCACAACCCCCTCCCCCCCCCCAAAAAAAAAAAAAAAAAAAAAAGAAGTTTAACTTTTTTCTTGCATGGACTAATGATATAAATTCTGGATGCTTGGAAGCAGCAAAAAAAAAAAAAACAATTTTAATCCAACATGCTAATATCTTTGATCCACAGTTACTGCTATCAGATCAAGATCCCTAACTGGGAGCTTACAGAAGTGAATGAAGTGTGGAGGGCTCTGAAAACTCTTGCTTCAGCGTGTGCTAATGACTCACAGTGCAGACTGTTGTAAGAGCTAACACCAACTAACACCAATTGTTTCTATGGAAACAGTTCAACTTGACTGTATTTATTGTTTCATTTAACAATCAGAGCATAAATTAGAGAAGCAATACAGTTCTTGAATGTACTTTGAACAGAAAACAGAAATATTTTGGGGAATTTGTGATAGACTTGCCTATGCTTTTAAAATAAAGGACCACTTCCTTAACAGCAGCAGCGCCTCGAGTGCCTTTGCCATGGGCACAAATTAATACCTTAGTGCTGGGAAATGCCTACAGTATCATTAGGCATTTCCATCTGAATAATATTCAGTTTGTCATCTAATATCTATTAATTATGCTGAGTTCTTTTGTAACCAGTAATGTATTCGGTCATTTCTCTTCTTGGTCTTTTAAGGGTTTCATTGGTTTGATTCAAATTCAGACTAAAGATGAATAAGAAGGCAATAGGGAAAAGTTTTTTTTAACTTTCACTGTTTTCCATGGGGGATTCACCTTCTTTCAAAAATCAGTTGAAGCTGTTACTGTTTTAAAACAAAGTACTGTGCAAAACAGGCACATAATTATTTTACTTTTAAATTCTTTTATTTCAGATAAAGCATGCTGATATATACAGAACAAATGTGAGTCAAAGCAAGAGTAATATAGAACGGGCAATATGTTGCTTAAAACTTACAACTTTTAAAAACTTCAGTGCACAAATTGTCCTATATATTCCTCTCACTTCTAAATTACTTCTAGCAAAATGTCATTTCTTTCACAGTTCCTGCGCAAGCACATTCCACCTCTATCTTTCATCTACCGACAAATTCATATTTCAAATGGAAAACTTAAGAGCAATGGTTTTAGCAAATGATATTGATATTGAAGAATATTGAAGATATTGAAGAAAAATAAACTTAACATTGCTAAGATCTTATCTCAAACATCTTTCATCTATGCAAAGCAAATATGCTGAATACTTAAACTCTAGGCTAGGCCAAGTCAGTTTTCCTCTTCACCTCTCTTTCATCTTTATTTATCTTTACAGCAGTGAAAGGCAAAAGTCTAAATTCTCTCCACCTTAAAGAAATGGCATCAATAACTTTCCCCCCACTTCTTGATTTAAAGTCAAGAAAGCAAAAGAGTGAGGTTTTCCTTCTATCTCTATATTGAAGTTAACATTTGATACAGTAAAGGACAAAAGTTTATCTACTGTATAACGAAGAACATGAATAGGGTTGGATTATTACTTTGGGTGACAGTGAAGGGCTATCAGGCTAACAAAGAAGAGAAATCCCCTAGCATAAGTCTTCCCCGGGCGTCACAAGTGACACTCTTAGGCTAAGTCAGGACAGCAGTTAATTCTCTGATGTAGCTCTGTCTCACACGTTTACGTCTGCTACACATGGGCTTTTAACTTTTAACATTAAGGATTTGCGCCGACAGGCCGTGATGCCAGTTGCGCAATTTGGCAAAGCGTGGGCTGTTACGTTCCGTTTCAAACCTTTCCCTGTGGCACGAAGAGACAGAGACAGAGAGAGAGAGAGAGAGAGAGAGAAAGGGAGGGAGACAGAGAGAGAGAGGGAGAGAGACAAAGAGGAGAAAGAAAGGAGGGAAAGAGAAAGGGGTTAGGGAACATGGCTACCACTCCCCTGCCTTATAACTAGGGCTACGGCAATTTATTTGGATTTTTCTTCTTCAGATTTCCAACCAAAGCTGGTGGGGTGATCCTTTTTAGAGTGTGCACGAAGGGTTTTTCAGCTCTTCATTTCTGAGCAGTAATAACTTCATATTCTTTGAATTGTGCTTGGTTTGACAAGGCTGCTTTTGCTAGAAATCTAGCGTAACCCCATTGCTTTCTTGCCAGCAGATTCTCTCAGCTATCCCCCGCCTACTGAGTGGTTAGTGAAAGCTAGCTTGGTTCAAGTGCTAAATTAACGCAATTTCCATTCTTAGTTTCTAAGTAAGCCTATATCCTGTCCTGTAAGGACCAACAGCCATGAATTTGAGCAGTATTTTTTATAAATATATACACACACACACATATATATATAAAAATACATCTCAGTAAGGCTACAGGAACTCCCAAATTCATTAGGTGTTGACATCTACATAAATACGACTGGTCACTTGCACTTAAAGGCAGAATTAAATGGGATTTTCAAAAGCACAGTCCTATGGAGTGAGCCACAGAATCACAGAACCATAATGGATGGAAAAAACTTCAAGAGAACCAAGTCCAACCGCAAACCCCTTGGCACCATGCCTGTTAAAGCGTGTCCCAAAGTGCCTCATCTACATGTTTCTTGAACATTGCCAGGGATGGTGACTCCACCACGTCCCTGGACAGCCTGTTCCAATGTTTCACCACTCTTCCCGTGTAGAAATTCTTCCTAAAGTCTAATCTGTAGTTATTCTGCAGCAGAGATTGACCCTCACCTCGCTACAACCTCCTTTGGGGTAGCTGCAGAGAGCAGTAAGATCACTCCTGAGCCTCCTGTTCTCCAGACTAAATAACCCCAGGTTGCTCAGCTGCTCCTTGCATGGTCTGTGCTCCAGCCCCTTCATCAGCTTCAGCGCCTTTCTGTGGGCACATTCCAGCACCTCAAAGGCCTTCTTGTAGTGAGGGGTCCAAAACTGAACACAGTATTCGAGGTGCGGCCTCACCAGCGCCCAGTATAGGAGGACGATCGCTTCCCTGGCCCTGCTGGCTACACTGTTCCTGATATAAGGCAGGAGGCCACTGGCCTTCTTGGCCCCCGGGCACACCAACACCCTCAGACCCTTTTCTGCCAAAACAGCCCTGCAGTCGCTCTGCCCCAAGCCTGTAGCATTACACAGGGTTAAGTGCAGGACCCAGCATTCGGCCTTTTTGAACCTCATACAGTTGGTCTCAGCCCATCAAGCCAACCTGTCCAGATCCCTCTGCAGAGCCTTCCTACCCTCAAGCAGATCTACTCTTCCTCCCAGCTTGGTGTCATATGCAAACTTGCTGAGGCCCACTCAAGCCCCTCATCCAGATCATAAAGATATTAAAGAAGGCCAGGCCCTACACTGACCGCTTGGGAACACATCCCTGTGAATATCCCCAACTACCTTTACTTGCAAACAGAACCACTTAAGCAAGTTGCCAAGTGTTCAGCACTTCTTACAACTGACTATTGTAGATGATTTACAGTTTAAACTCAGGCTTCGTAAATAAAAAGGCTAAAATGAGGGCATGGGATGAGAGTACAGTCAGGGAGAGAAAGGACAAGCACATCAAATGGAATAGAAAATAAACACATTTGCAAATAAGAATATTTTATTTTCTTCAACAAGGCAAAAAAGCCTTGTTTGCAATGAATCAAATACATTTGCAAATAAGAATATTTTGATTCATCGCAAACAAGGCTTTTTTCCCCTCATCATTTAAACCCAAATGCAGTACAACTGCTCTGTTAACAGAGCAGAACTCAAGAGTGAAACTGGGCAAACAGAAAAGAGCAGCCCTGGCTAGTTTTACTCCTCAAGTTGAATAATGGTCAAATGAGTAAGAGTGTCAACAAATTCACTGATACTTCTATATCTTCTAACAACACAATGTCATGCAAATAATAATCCTGAAGGAATCTTACTGTATGATTTTTTTTAAACTTTTTATGTTTTTACATGATTAAAAAGCATAAATTATTCCCAGCTGAAATCTTAAAAGGCACTTGAGGATGGCACTTTATTTTTAGAAAAAATTTGGAACATACTAGCTGTAGTAGGTCTTGCATCAAGTATAAAAATTTCTCTTATTGCTTTGAAGATACAATCCCTACATTCAAGAAAAAGTATAAAGAAATATGTGAATTGAGATACCTTCCTGGAAAATGTTCTGTAACAATCGTCAGAACAGTAAAGTTTCCACAGCAAATTATGACCTTACATCTGAATTCAAAATAGCAATAGTGTAAGCAGAAGACAGTCATACAATGAACTCATTAATATGACCTTAAAATAACATTCTAACATCTGAATATTCCTGAGCATTACAGGTCAGGTCCTGCTAAGCACATGTCATGAAGCAGTAATCCAGAAGTGAGTATTTCTACATAAGGAACACCTCTCCCAAAAAGCTACCAACGTTTTTCTGTTTTTCAAGCACTTGTAAGAAACTTGGTCTCTGTTTCATGCAATCACCCCTGACTACACTAACAAGCTCACACCAGGAGACAAGAAAAAGGACAAGACAGTGTGCTCACAACATGACAGCAAAATACTCCACTCAGTGAAGTCTCTGGCGTTACAGGTTTTTGATGATATTTTTTCCAGACTCCAGAACAGCAGGGATTTAATGCAACAGTGACTCTTTCCAGAGCCACAGTCCCATGGACTTGCATTTGAGGGCCTGGAAAACTATGCAAGTGATCCCAAACTACAGGCAGGAGTGAGAAGGGGTGGTCGTACAGGCCGCCTGGAGAAGTCAATAGAGAGAAGTTTCTTCTCCACTATTGTGACAGGTGAGCAGAGTTAAGGATAGGAGGAGCAAAATCAGACACACAGAATCCATACTTTTACACAGCCAAAAGTATCATGGGTCCATTTCCAAAAGATCTGGGAGACAGAAGCCCATTAGGGCCTGAGGCTGTAATGACAGAGGGCAGTCGTAACTCTCGTAACAACTGGTGCTGCCAACTTTGCAGGTGGCATATATATGATAGATGGGTCTGGACACCAGGCCACCAACATGGGGGCAAGCACTAATCAGCTGAACAGGAGACCTCATTTTGCTCCCTGCGTCAGAACACTGTAACGTCGTGCAAATACTTATTATATACTCTTTTTGCCTTTACGATCCATGAATGCCCTTAACATTCTTTACATAGTGTTCACCAGTGCTTAAGTGTACTCAGACTCCTATAATTGCCCCGGTCAAAAAGGGTAATACAGTGATAGCTTAAAACTGTGGACAATGTGCCATGTACAATGGATGTTGTCACATACCCTGAATCAAATAAGCAATTTGCAGTGCCTCTGATTAATCATTTTTAATATATCTGATACCATGTTAAATGTTCAGTATCTGTTATTTTGCAAATCCACAGGCTACAGCTAAAAAGATTACTTCTTCAAGACTGTGTATTGCTCTTAGAAGGGTATAAGAGGGACTGTTATGTTCAACAGAATGTTTTAAATACCATCATAATAATGTGCTCTTACACACATGTATTATTACATCAAAACATATGATGCATAATATATTTAACAGGAATTACTCACACATTTGAGAAAAACAAAAAATTATGAAAGATGTAATGTCAAGCCTAATGTGCAGACAGCTATTCATGAACTTCTGTGAATGGCACTGAAAGCTTTATAACCAACCTAGCAAACTGAATGTACACTTGCTGTATCGTCAAAGGAAAGACAGCAGATACCTGTCTTACTGACTCAGTATTTATAACCTGCACTGTGATCAAAAGCAGAAAAAAATTATCAAGTCAAAGGGCAGGAGAAAAAATGCGGGGGGGGGGGAAGAACATATTAATCCCTGGCAGCTTCTTTGAGTAGCTAACCCAAAATAGGGATTAGAAGTACGCAAATCAAGCTCACATGCAGGATGCTCCAGTTAAACCACAGTTCTTCAGCTGGACACAGGATCCTCTAATAAACCTATCCCCAGGCAGTGTAGGACAGCACTAGATGACTTTAAGTCCTTAATGTCTAACACGTACTTTTGTATCAGTGTTATTGGTAGAACATCTGAAAACTGACAAATACATTTCTCAGCTAGCAAAAGCAGTCCTGTGTTCTCAAATTCTAAATTTGATTTTTTTTTTCCCCACAGAAAACAAGAGCAGATGATGATTATGAACATAAATTGGAACAACTGCTTTATTGTTTCATTTCTGATGAATCAAATGCCAATCACAGGATCATCCAAATAAATTGCTCATAAATTTCAACATCATTACAGTGTTATATATTTTAATCCAGTTATAGAATAAGTAGTTACACAGGCTTGGTTTTAGAAACTTATTACATTCACACTCCCAATAAAGTAAATGAAAATTGCATATGCAGAGAGCTTTGAGATTTGAACACACATCTCAGGAATTTTTCACTAGCTTTCCTAAATACATGCCAATTTGTTACCCTTTTGATTCAAATGCCTCTCAGGATAGCATTTTGATTTAGTAATTTTTATGTAAATATGTTAGAATATTTGAAGGCAAAAAGGTAGTTTTGCATCTACTTATCAATGCTGTTTTAAAGCATTATTTGATTACCAGTAAGGAAAAAATCATATAATTCCCACAATTAATGGCCTACCTCGATCTCCTCAAGGCTTCTTCATCTGGATCTTGCACTACAGATTAAAAAAAAAAAAAAAAAAAAAAAAGTTTGATAAAAAATGGCAAGAGTAAATTTGTGTTTAAATTACAAGTTCTTAGAAAAATATTACTGAAAAGCCTATTGAAAAATATATGCTTGCTGACTTTGTTGCAATAGACTTTTCTAAAAACAGTATGAACAGAAGCAGTTCCCTGGAGCTCAGGAAGGGACTAGACGGAAAGCAGCTATTCCTTTCACATGAATTTATTAGCAGACTTGCACATCTGTAGGCAATGAACCTACAGAGAGGGCCCTCGGTTTTGTAGGAAAGCAACCAAGGCAGGGGCAGATTCAAATGCTGAAGAAATAAGGAGGAAATACTGAGTAAATATTTCCATAGGATGGAGGTAAGTCTCCTAAATTTCTTTCTTTCTGGATCCGAAAGATGATCTGAAGTAAGTACTAAATGGCCAGAAAAGTACTTCCACAAGCAAAAAGCAGTTGATGCTCCCAGGATATTCACAGCAGATCTCTGTCTGGATACAGTTGCTAGGAAACCCAGGTACAAAACAAGTGATGAGTATTTCTGACCTCAGAAAGTCAATTCTATAAAAGTGTTGTTACAAGGGACATTAAGTTGTTTATCCCCTTTCTAACAAACTGACAGCTCTGCACATCTCACCTGACTATAAAGTAAAAAAATTATACTGCATACATTAGATTTGTAAGAAGAAACTATTTGCTCTCAGGTACTCTTTTAATGTATAGTCTGCTATTCTTTTATGGTGACACCCATAGCAGATCAGTGAATTTTCTGAGTAAAACACAAGGTGAAATCAAATACCTGACCTTCAGTTACACTCAAGATTTTCTGATCTTGGTTATCACAGAAAATGACTACAAGCAAGACATGAATTAATCTTGGGTATCAGTTGCTAGCACTATGATAAGAACATAAAGGTATGACTCCAAAATCATGGATGGGGGGATGTTTTGCTATTTGACTTACTGTACTCTGTTCCTGTCATCTGGGCGAGGATGCGGAAGGACCTAGACTGCAGATTGGCAGAACGGCGACTCCAGTCTTCAGTTTCATCCTCAGGCTTGTTCTGAGTCTTAAGCACAGCCTGATACACTGGAGAGGCACTGTCTACATGAGGATCTTTAACTGGAAGAGTACTGCAATTCACAAAGTGCAATGTTGTGAAACAGCACACGGTGGTGTCTTTCACCCCAAACTAACTTTACACTTTCTCATCCAAAAACCGGCAACCCAAAATACTGCTTTGAAAAAATAGCAGTTTTTACAAAACAAAACCAAATAGATCAAACTGCCAAAGTCCTGTACACATAATCCATTAAACAGGTAAAGCTTGTTTAAGATGAAACCTAAATCTGTACTCACAATCTGAATATGTATCTTGCATGTAAAAATCTTAAACAGCACAGTGTCTCAGACTCTTATGATATCTTTAATCACCTTGCACTGTGACATCCAGGAAGAAAGCTTCAATTTTACACATCTGAAGCCAAAACTACACAACTGTATATAACATTAGCTCAAGTAACTTCTTGACTTATGACACCAGCTTGAAGTAGACTTAGTAACTTAATAGCGTGCGTGCGTGTGTGTGAAAAAATAGCTTTTGTGTAGCACATGTTCAGAATTAAATTTTAAAAGAGCTGCAGACACGCGTTCAGGGCATGATGTGTGCAGTTGTATAACAACTCTGTTCCATGACTCTTTTATATGCAAGATCTGTTCTGAAAGCAAGTGATTAATTGTGACTGCTTTAATGCGCTACTCCATGTAGAGTCTTGCAAGTAGCATGTTAAATCTAATGAAAACTGAGAAATGGCTCTCTAAAAAAAAAAAAAGAAGGGCCATATGGTCTAACAAACTCACTACTATAAAGTTCAGGGAATCAGTACAGTGACTTGTTATAAAACTCACTTCTACAGTTCAGGGTCAAATTCTGTATTTTAGAAGACATGGCTGTACAAAGAAAATCTACAAAGAAGCTTGGGTTGTGATTTGAAAACCTGAGAGGACTCATGGAAAAGACAAAAAGCATGTATGATATTTTATCTAAAACAGCAACATAATTGTGCGGAAAAATACTATGCACTAAACTATTAACTATTCTAGCTCAAACACTCAGATTTTTGCTTCCATACTGCGCAATATAAGCTGTCAATGGATCTGCATCTACACAGAGCATGAGGTATTTTTCATGTAAGAGTGCAAGGTGGTAAGGAACTTGATGTGTGCTTACATAGGCTGTGAAGCTGTAAGCACATATCACACTGAACTCTATTGCACAGCACCTCTTAGAATATTTTTATAAGAGTATTTCTATTCTTCATAAGGCCTAGTAAATGCAAACTTCTCACTTTCTTGAGGATTTAGCCAGAGTTCTTTTTCTGTGTTTTAGTACAACAGCCTACAAGATGGAACCTGGCTTAGGAGAACTAAATTGTAAAACAAAAACAAACAAAAAAAAAAAAAAAAAAAAAAAAAAAAAAAAAAAGGAAGGTCGGAAGGTCTCTCAACTTGGAAGATGCCCTGTAGAGAGAACCATTTTTCTTCATCAGCTCCTTTTTTTGCTTGTCTTTTCCTATAGCACTGTATTTATCATATCATGGGAATTTATTTATTCAGGGAAAGGTTGCTGATGAAACATGTACCATCAGTGGTTTTCACTATTACTGCACCAATCATGTAGAGCAGAGCCATATCTTTCTTCATCACGTGAAAGAGGGATGAGAAATCTGTAGCCCTCCTCTTCTGAACCCCTTGTACAAGGCAGAAAGGCTTCCTGAGGCAGGGAATTGTAACACACTTCTGCCTTCTATTCACTTAATGTAGAGAGAGTCTTTACATGGAAGAGGGAGGGTCTGTAATGTTAACTGAAAGAAAGTAAACAACCCTCTTAGAATTATTCAGCTGCCATTTCACCCTCCTTGGCTGCTGCTGAGAAGCTCTGTCACTGGGAGGGGGTTAGGAAAAATCCCCTAATATATGACGTTTTGGGTGACCACCTATTACTGCCCAACAGTTGATTATCTTTTTATCTCCAGACTTGCATTTTAAATCTGATGAAACTTACCAAATGGCAACATGTGATGGCACATTACAAAACAACAGACTGTTGCAGACTGGACAACAACCCCCTGGGTAGGTAGAGCTGCTAATTTCAGCCAGGTACTACTGTGGCAAGTGGTGTGTTTGTCATGCACAAATCAAATTATTTAGGTAAATATTACTTATGCACAGACAAACTGATTAAAACTGTACCTACAGATACACCCCTAACTCAGACGTATTAAACAATTGTAGAGTACAACTTTCACACAAGCAATGTGTGCATATTTCTGTCTTCATGGTAGATAATTAAGGCAGGAAACACAGGTCAGTGAATTAACCTTTCCTAGCAGAGGTAAGCACCCTCCTGCAAGCTGAACTAGATTTACAGACTACATTGGAATATTTCCAACTCTGTCTTTAATGCAACAGGCCATTTTATGTTTTTTTTTTTTTTTTTTTTTTTAAATCATTATTACATTATAGATGAGTAACTAGGAAATATGACCTACTCAGCATGGAAGTGTAAAATACAGAGCATGATTGATTATGACCATTTCATAAACACAAATGTGATGGCTCATTCTTTCCATCAGCCTTAGGATACACATAACAATGTTAATAAGTGGCTGTTATACCTTTTCCTATTTTTTCCCCTCCATCTGGGTGTGCATGTGCAGAAATATCATACATCTTAAACCTACCTCTTCAAATAGATGCAACTTGGAAAAAAAAGAAAAAAAAGGATCTGCATAGGAATTTTTGAGGGGTTTTCATGCCCTATCCTAAAGTCATGCAGTAGAATTCAGCTGAACCACCTTTCTGTATCATAACGTAGGTCAAATCTGTATCACAACTAACATGAAAACAAGCTTTCAAGACAACCAAATACCTTTCAGTAAGTAGCAATGTGATTTTTGCTGGCAGTTCACCATAAATTACAGTTCACTGTATGAATCATTTCTGGAAGTCATTACTCTGTTTTAATATAGTCAAGTAGTTAATTGATTAATCAAATCAAAGGAGGGGCTACAGTGTTTCATCCCTAATGTAGATATACAATGAAACATAGTAACATTGGGTATTAGACTAAGTCCAACTAGGGCTTAAAAAAGCAGTAAGGGAAAAAACAGACAGATTCACAGGGATTGGCAAATTATCCAAGCAAAATGACTTATTTCAGAAAAAAAACAAGACTTTTAGTTACATTATTGATTTTACTACTAGAACTATCAGACCTTAATCCTGATAAAATTGTTGGGTTTATATCTGATTAAATGATTTGTGAATTTGTCTCAAACCAAATAAAGGAATTTAAGAGATGGACGGAAGTATGGATGAAATGTCTGATCACACAGTTCTATTGACAACTCTTGGTTCTTGGTATATCAAAATAATTAACGTAAAGCAACACAGAATGAGAAAGCCAGGGCATTGTACCTTTGCTTAAGTTCCAGCACAAGGTCTAAATAACTGCAGTATAAATAATTTAAATTCTTTCCTTTATGCTTGCTTTAATGATTCAGTACACATGGGTTATTTTCTAAGCAACCTGAGCAGAATGTCATCTCACTAGTATCAGGTGGATGTCATGATTTCAAAGGGTCAAACTAGAAAATGACTCCTCATTCCAAGCTTGTCCATTCTGTCACCGAGTGTTTCAAGATATTGTTAAAAAAGAATTGAAACTCTCTCCCTCTGTAGTCACAGGAGACTTACTCCCTTATGTATCACTTTGTGGCTTCAGGATTTATTGTCCTATGTAAAGTGAAAAGCCTTAAAAACAATAACTAAGTGATGTGCCCAAATTATAGACAGAGAACTGAGACAAAATGAAAGCAAATCAATTTGATTTGCTTTTATATGATAGACCTCTCATAGAATTTTTTCTGCATTACATATAATCTTGATCAACTTGAAAGCTAACTAATATCCTCAGTTTGCACTGTTAATTAGAGTTCAGAATATCATGGGGCAAAGCAGCATGTTAGAAGAAAGAAAAAAAAAAGGAGAAAAAAAGGAAAAAAAAGGAAAAAAAAGGAAAAAAAAAAAAAAGGAGCTACAGGTCTGATCAAATCATTGAAGATCACCAGACAGGTAAGCCAATGTTTTATCAGGGAGAACAGCACGAATCTTGCTGTTCTATCTGTGCTGTATTATTAAACAATACAATCTACTGGGAAAACTGTTTATTCACCAAGCAAATATGAGGAATTGTCTGCAGAGAATAACATTTCACTAATACGGTCTCATATACAAAGATTACATATACAAAGATTAATGGCAATAACTATCCTAGTTCAAAGCAGTCATGAGATCGGTGGAGTCCAAGCTCAAAATGAAAGAAACAAGTTAGAGCTATTGCTGGTAGCATTTAATGCAGCTTTGCCTGCCCTGGTGCAGAGGCTCAACAGTTCATACAAATGTGATTTTTATTTTTTAACTATCCATCAATTTCATTTAGCTCTCTGAGACAGATGTAATTAATACTTCCCCATCATTAGGGTGAATTTGATGAACGCAACAAAGTAATAATAGTATCAGAAATGAGTAGAAAAAAAAGAGAAGAGAATGAAATGATCAATAAAAGGGAACACAGGTAAATACAGAGAATATCAACATGTTGAGAAAGCTGGCAGCCAGCATCTCTACAGGAAACTATCTGAGAAAGTTTTGCTGTACCTATTTTTTTTGTCACATGAAGGGAAGTTCTAATTCAGGTAGAAAGATACCTAATAAGAGAGAGACTGGGATCCACTCATCCTTCATAGAATTTCATTTAGATCAAAAAATATGGATGTTAGTTAAATTATATTTACAGAAATAGAAATTTATTTCTTAATAGGGTACCATCCTATAATCTACCAGATACCTGTATTTGGAAAACTCCACTAACAACAATGGAAGGCTATACTAAAACCTGCTCTAGTGCCATGAACTGTGTGGATACATATTTTTCTTTCTTCCACTTCCTCTTCTCTCAGAATGCCACAAGACTTGCTGTGTGCAAAGAAGAGGTCCTGATTCACTTCACATTAACTTGACTTCACATGCCTGTAAGTTCACTGTCTTTAAAGGGATTTATTGGTAATTTATAAAAGTATTAAAAATTTGAGAAGATCCACTATTCAAAGGCTGAGAGTTGGAAAAATACTACTTAAAAATATTATTTCTCACTCCACCGAACAGAATTATTCCCTTAAGGGTATTTTGCAACTAGTTTTCAGTCATCTATACATAAAATTTCTTAGAGCAACAGCACTATGACATTATACTTGCATTTTTAGCTTAAACAGTCTCTTTTGTCAAATATTCTGGACTCTGGCAATTCTAAACAAGAGGTTTTGAGAAAACAGTATTAGTATTAATTAAAAATGAATATCCAAGAGGGATAGTATAGCACAACACTCCATTCTGAGAAACAGAACTATAACCAGTACTAAATACCTTGCATTCTTTATTATATCACACAGAATCACAGAATGATTAAGGTTGGAAGGGACCTCTAGAGATCATCTAGTCCAACCCCCCTGCTCCAGCACAGCACAGGATGGTATCCAGGCATGTTTGGAAGATCTCCGGAGAAGGAGCCTCCACAACCTCTCCGGGCAGCCTGTGCCAGGGCTCTGTCACCCTCCCAGGAAAGAAGTTCTTCCTCACATGGAGGTGGAACTTCCTGTGTTTCAGCTTGCATCCATTACCCCTTGTCCTGTCACTGGCCACCATGGAGAAGAGTTTGGCGCCATCCTCCCTATGTTCACCCCTCAGGTACTTGTACATGTTGATCAGATCTCCTCTCAATCTTCTCTTCTCTAGGCTATACAGGCCCAGCTCACTCTTTCCTCATAAAAGGTCTTTCCTCAATATCAGTAACATCTTCCTCTGCTTTCCATTCTTTTTGAGCTCCGCAAATAAAAGAGTGGCTATAAGAAAGCACAGTCATAAGTGACAGGCCATCTTATTTTATATACAAAGCACCAGACATATTTCCTATTTCAGTGGTGTTTATCTGTTCCAGGAATAACACCGAAAAGAAATGTTAAATCTTCTAATTATCCTTTTAAGATTCAAAAGGATATAAATGCTTTCAAATAAGATAGAGTACTGATGTGTATTTTTTCATATGTTAGATATTCCAGAGAAAAAGGTCAAAGAAGAGCTGTTGTGTCACGCAGGTAGGCACTACATGATACACCATGCAGAGAAGAACCGTTCCACACAAGGAAATAATCTTACCCAGCAAACTCTCCACCTTGGGCTTGCGCCTGGCCTGCAATTGCATCCATGATCGCATCCTGGGAGTACATGCTGATCGGGGTGTTATACTGCGCGTGAATTATGGTAGCCTTGCCGCCCAAGCCTTTCACCTCAATGGGTTTGTGTGTAGACAGGGCAGAGTCCTTCAGGACATTGGGGTTGAAACGTTCCACAAACTCCGTACTGAGTTATGCACAAATGAGGTTTGACAGGGAAAGGAGGGGAAGAAAGGACAAAAGGGTGACGATTAAGTGAGAAAACAGGAACAGAGGAATGTGCATGTGTCTTCATGGCATCTCACCACAAAAGCTCAGAGAGTAAGAGGCAACGTAAAAAGTAAGAGTTAAAAGCTAGCTGTGGCAATAGATGAGAT
The DNA here is from genome assembly GCA_013398735.1 of Nothocercus julius. Classification (NCBI taxonomy): domain Eukaryota; kingdom Metazoa; phylum Chordata; class Aves; order Tinamiformes; family Tinamidae; genus Nothocercus; species Nothocercus julius. Next base: position 235,433 of record VZSV01000036.1, read on the forward strand.
TGTGTTGACTTTCAGATAGGCAAACAGAAAAAGAGGCGAAACAGTTGTCATTTTATAAAAAAATCATGAGAAATCACTATGTATTTCTGTGATTTTTACACAAATAAGTCCACCCTTACATGCATATATATATATAATTGTACGCATGTCTATACACACATGTATATATGCATGCACCTGGATGTACACATATGCTGCAGAGAATTCCCATTTTTTTTCACTATATCCATTCACTATTTCAAAAGGTTCTTATAAAGCTCTAGAAAGTGCAATGGAGTGAACATATGTCAGATTCTCTATTACTTAGAAGGTTACAATGTTTTCTGCACAGGTGATTAATCAGTGAAATTTAGTACTCATGCCTTTTAATCTTCAAAGCTCTCCTACTGACACTAATTAATCTTCGCAAAAATCTCCACGTGGACTGCCAGAAGGGTTGCTATAGTATGATATATTCACTGAAAAAATCCGTCTTAGATCAAAATAACCAACATTGCAATCTATGGGCCAACTGCAGTTGGAAGAGTTGCAACCATATTTTCTAGTAGCTCCATTTATAAGTAAGGATTTTTATTTGAGCAGTTGAACCTCAGGCACGGTAACTGAAGTTTCCATAGCTATAGAAAGTCACTTCAATGTCAGATTTCAAATTATGAGCACCTGGCTTCCTGGCATTGCCTGACTGTATAATGTTATCACTTTAGAGTCAGCACTCAATATTTTTGGGGGACTTTTATTGGATTACCTAACCTCAGACTGTTATTCAGAAAAGCAGGTACTCTCTTCTCTAACTACTGGGTGACTAGATTGTTCTTTCCCTGCCATCAGCTGAGGGATGCAGTGCAGGTCCTGTACACTAATCACAGCAGGGTAATGCTTATTTTTTTAGGAAATAAGTGTATTTCACAATGGGTTCATTTTGAATTGAAGCAAAAGCTAGAAAGAGACATTCTCCACCACAAAAAAGAAATTATGAAAATGTTATCATGGTTTAGCTACAGTAGACATCTGAGAAATAAATCAGAACTCTCAACCTTGCATGCAGGAAAAAGAAAAATCAAGTAAAGTTGGTAGCCATCTAACTTAATCTTCCACTGACTATCAAAGGTGGTGTGCCACCTGCACAGCCAGCCAGCAGAATCCATTATATTTTCAGCATTTTGTTTGTGGGATGCCTGACTGAAGATGGACAGTAAGAGAGAGTTATGCATCACTCAAAATATTTGAAAGAACATTAACAGCAACATGCTCGAGAACAAAGACACACATAGGCACATGCTGCAGTATAATCATAGCTTTTAACCCATGCATCATTGTCATAAGGGAGGGACATGGAAAACTGTATTATGCATTCACACAAAAGCGAAAATCATCTTTTTACAAAGACATTTTTACAATTTTTTAATCAACTATTTTCTAATAGTTGATATGACATAATAGATATGACATAACAGATATAATCTAGATAACAGATATGGCATCATTATTAAATCGACCTTATGTGCTTAAGGATTTTATACTCACTGCTGACTTCTGAGCATGCACATGCCTTACTCTAATGATGGCTTCTCTTTTGTAAGACACTGCAAAACCAGGTCATTTGCAACACATAGGTCCTTGACATTTTGAATTTAGTGTTCTCTTTCCCTCCCACTCTCATAAGTGTTGAAGAGATTCTAAACCCAAGACTTGAGAAGACTACAAAGTAAACAGACCAAGGTAAAGAATATAGAACATAGGAGTTGGTTTCAACAGTTAGTTAAGGAATAAAAATTAGATCTCTCTAGATCTAAAAGAAGATCTTACAACCACTTAAGCTTCCCTAAAAGTAGTGGCAATAGTAGTGATTTAGACTTTGACTCATGTAACTGAAATGTTTGAATGATCTCTCACAGGGATCATAATCATTAGATTTAGTCAGATTACCCATATCAAAGCAAAAGATCTACTGCAATCAACTGGATTTCCATAAAAAGAATAGAAAAGGGTACAGATTTTGAACTGCAGAGTTGTTTTTTTTTGGTTCAGAGAATGAAGACAAACATTAATGACTGCAAGGGCTGCTGTGTTCTAAGACAAAGTGGCAGAGGCACAATCCTAGAGACAGCTGGAGCAATTGTGCCAATGAATGTTAATTTTACACCAAACTGGAGAAAAAACAGTGATCAGAAAAAACAAATACAAAAGATTTAAAAAACTATAATGTGACTTCCCTGTTCCAAGACAACAGCAACATAATATATTATAGTTATATATAGTAATATATATATAGTTACAGTTATAACTATGATGTGACTAGAGTTTCTTTGAATACAAAGCATTTAAATGCCTTATAAGCAACAGAAAATGCCAGTGTGAATTATTTTCACTAAACAGACTTCTACAGACTTCTATGTTTATGTATTTTACTATTTCTATACATCTCTTACCAGTTTAAATTTGACATTTATTTTATTGCTGAAGTTAGCTCAAACTCTTCAGCAATTTCTGAGCAGCGTTCTTTTCAGGGACAGAAAACAGGAATTTAGAAAGAATCATCTGTCATTATCTTAGAAAATTAAAGAAGAAAGCTGAGAATTTAGTAAATTTTCCTAAATAAAATAGATCAATTACCATTACAAGTCCATAATTTGTTTTTATCTGAGGAAACTTTTTACTAAGGACAATAATTTTTTTTATCTTTTCAAGACTAGAATCTGACACCACCAAATATTTTAAGTGTGAATTTTAGTGAAACAGGACTTAAAAAATTAACATAAAAGTTAATGCTAAAAATACATCACTAATAACAAAACAAAAAAGGGGCTATGACTAAGACTCCCCAAATCCTGTCAGCATGAAAATAACTTGAAAAGTTCAGTGGAATTATACCCTGGCTGTAGGAAATAAAAAGTCTAAAAGTAATTGCAAGAATCGAGCAACCTCAAATTCTAACTACATTTGTAGTATTAGAACATCATCGTGAAATGCTGAGCACATGGTATTCTTAGAACAGAGCCACCAACGGATGCCGATAGCCATGTATGACACTTGCCATACCAATAAGATTTTTTGAAATACTTCCACTTGCAAGCCGACACAGCAGGAACACCAGGGATCATGCTACCCCAGAAAACAAATCTTCACACATAGAGCGTAACACAAATACTTGGCACTACACGGAAGCGATACTAACTTGGAAGTGGTGTTGGTTATGACCTAAAAGAAGAGAAAGAGAATAAACATCAAAAACAAACAGAAATTGTCAATAGTTTTCAGAGTGCAGAAGACAATACGTATTTACAGAAGTTTATGAAAGCTTTTTTCCCCGTTTGTCTACAAATAAAAACAGAAAATAAATGTATACCTGAAAACCCCAACATGATTAAGAAAGGAAAAAATGTAGGGATTATAGTTTATCCACTAGGATTTAGTAGGGTACAATGGCATTTTGGCTGACCCTTGAATGTGATTTTATTACTGTGCAGCCCTGGAAGTACTTTTATCTCAGAAGCACTGTTTCCAAGTGAACAGCAGCAAAAAATAGGAGACATCTGCAGAATATATTTCTCACCTAATAGTAGTAAATGAGTGGTAGAGATGACATTCTTCCCTTAGATACCAATTATCCAGGGAGGAGTCTATTCTCCACAGGCCACTTTAAGAGCATCAGTCTTGCAAGACTGATCTCTAGCCTTTTACGTGCTGGAGAATAGCCAGGTAAAATATTCATGGATGTTTTAAATCTCAAAATAAGGTAAAAAACTTTCCTATTAAACAAACTATTTACCTAAATTTAACTGCATTTATATTATGCCAACACTGGTGTGAGCTAATTGATTTCAGCCTAGTCTTTCCTAGTATTCTCAGTGTGAAATGAAAAGAGGCAAAACAGTCCATGCATTCTGTATCTTTTGGATATTCACATCAGAATATTTACTCCATTTGTTCTGTACTGAATTGAAAAAAAACACACATTCATTCCACATCCCACTGTGCTCCATCAACAAGAAGTAACTGGCTTGCATAATAATCCAAAAGAAACACAATACAAAACTCTAAATATAGGTCAGCCAAAGCTAGCTGCAACAGAGAGAGAACATGCCCAGCCAGTAATGCCCTATTATTTGCCAGTAACTCCGATGGTTGCAAGAACAGTATTAATGGACTATGATTATTTCTGCTTAGTTTCTTCAAACCTTAGAATGTCCATTTTCTGCTGTTCTTTCTAGATGAAGAGTAATTCATCATGGTATGACCAAAGGAAAATGGAAAAGACTTCAGGATCAGTTATTAAATATCACTCCTTATTTAGCTGCACAGAATGCTGTTGATAGATCTAGGCACTGAGCCTACCAACTTGCAACCAATGCTTCTGGATTTGGAGTGGATCTGGAACTGCTACATGACAGGGGAGAGCAATGGTGCTACTTAAGTGACATTCAAAATGTATTTGTCTCTCTCTGCTTTTGCTCAGGGTACCTTTGGCACTACTGCTTCATTTTACAAAGTCCTTCTACAACTAACTCCGCCACCTCTACTTTTCATGATCAAAAATATTCTAATGAACCAAAGCCACAGCCAAGGCTTTGCACTTTCACTGTTCCTTGGAAAAGCCATCACAGATCACTTTATACAGTTACTATTCTTCAGATCTCAGACTTGAAAATATTCAGCAAGACTGAATTAGGGCGTATTTATCAGTCTTTTACAAGAAACAGTAGAGATATACTAGGAACAAGTTGCAGCCAGTAAGCACATCAGTGATCCTATATCCATTTTAGGAATTTATAAGACAGCTGGGCACTCGCTTCTAATCAAACACGGTGTAATACTATCATGTTCTAAAGCGTACTCTGATGGCTGCTGTAATCTTCTAATCTGAGTCTCTGCCTTGCACACAAAATAACACATTAAAGGTAGAAGTAGAGTCTTTAAGGTAGGTCTTAAAGAGAAGAACCGCTTATTTGCATGTAAAAATATGTTGAGAGATAAAAAACATGACATGTATGCACTAAAAACAAGTTAACAGCTGTAAGTCTCATTAAAGATTTTTTAAAAAGTGAACAGATTACTGCAGCGTTCTTCGGAAAGCATGCGATGAGCAAATCCTCTCCCATTTAAAGCCACTTTTTTTTTTTTTAAACTTGATTCTAAATGTGGACACCTACTAAACACTCAACTTGCTCTCTCAAAGAGGTCACACACGTAAGAGACTTGTAACTCAAATCACCAGACACAAACACATGCGGGGAAGGTTGACCGACCATGGGAAGCATAACTTACACCACAATAAAAAACAAAACATGTCAGAAGCTATGGCTTAGTCTTCATATTTATTAATATCCTCTCTTCCAGAGTTTTCAGCACATGAAGTTTTAGCAGACCTCTATATTTGAGGATAAAGACTTAATAATGTAAAATTATAATAGAGAAACAGATGTTATTCTTTGTTATTCTTTAAATGTCAAGGAAATGCTCTCAATTAATTTCACCCTCCTGGTAGGATTTTCCAAAGTGTTGAGCTATGATTAAGTTTAAATGACTCAGTGAAAAGGAAAGCAACATTGAAATAGAAATATACCTTAAGATCCACCCCATTACCTGAATTCTCTCATGATTTTAATCATATTAGTAAGTGGATGAATGCATGACAGATTGACAACTTTGGAGCTGCATACTTGCATAGTCCTCATACAGCATTTCATGATGTGCTTTATGATAACAAGGTCCAAAGCAGCAAAGTGCAAAGCTGACTTTGCAGAACTTAGGGTGCCTTTCTTAAGCACTCTTTCATATATACACAGTGAGATAGAAACCATCACGGCTGATATAAAGTCTCAAGATAGAGATAAGAAAGAACTCAGTCATGAATAACACTCAAGTGAGAGGAGGAATAAAAGGATTATTCAACTCTGAATTTTAACTGCAAGTAAAAAGACATTCAAAATGGTCTAAACCTCACAAGAATTTTCTGAAAAACAAACCAAACAAAAACCCACAAAAAACCCAAAACAACAAAAAAAAAAAACAAAATGAAACAACAACACCCCACACCTAACAGTGATGGTTCCAAGATAAAGCCTTGCTTCTTAATTTGGTTTACTGCCCCTAAACCACAGGTCTGCACTAACAGAAAACTTGAATTATCACAGGCACAAAAATCACAGGCAGTTATACGGCCCTACTGCAAGGGTCTCCTGAATCAACAGAATAGTTGACACTGACTCCCGTTAGTGATGGATGCAGTTGTGTTGGGTATAATAACAATAAATAGTCAGGAAACTGAACCACTCAAAATACACCCCCATGACCCCAGCTTGGGCAGATGTTAAAGGGATATGTGAGGATAGTGGGAGAAAGACAGTGAGATACACTCACAAGAAATTTTACATATTGAAATGATTCAAGAATTAGTTTTCCTCAAGAAAACAATAAATGAAGAAGCATTCTAAAGCTTATTTTGATAACTCCACTTATTAATTCAAACTATTTTCCTTTAAAAAGTACTTGCCTTTCTTAATTATCCAATGTGAGAAGAAAGTATTGAAATAAGTTAATTAGGATTGTTAATGCAGAGTCTTGAAAAGTTATCTAAAGATATATTATCTAAACTCTGCATGAATCATCTAAAACATGCATATATGTCTTTCTTTCCAGAATAAAATAGCCTTATTTTGCTGTGACTTGAAGACTATTGACTTAGCTCTTGCACAGAGAGAGCTTCTGCAACAGGATATTAAGTACTAGAAAATACATGTATCCAACTCAAGAGAATTGTTTGACTTTTCTGCTTCTCTTCATGCAGTCAGGTCCTTAGTATTGCAATGACTTTTTCCCATAATTATAATAAGGAGTTTCATTTTAGATAAACAAGTTAAAAAAAATAGGGGTTTGTAAATGAAGTGAAGGTAGAAAAGTTAGGATTTTTTTTTTCTCATTGCTTTCTCTTCTGTTAGCTCTGCTATTGCATAGTCCAAGTTGCTCACTTCACACACCCATGGGTGAAAGAGTTAACCTGCAATATGAAAGCCTTTACAGCACAGTATCAAAATATCTGGGTAGTAACTAGAGATTATTCCTTCTTAGACACAAGTTACTAATAAAGCTATAAAAAAGTTAGTAACAGCACTTAGACATGATATACACAATGTTCAAACTAGAGGATTCAACAGATTTAACTTTGGACTTGTCTTACATAGGAAACCCAATACATTCAGGAGGGAGCTAGAGCAGCATACTGCATGAGATTAACATGTCAGATTTGCTGATCAAAGCAACTTCTCTTTAGGTAAGCACCAAAAATTAAATCTCTCTTATAACAGCTTCTCTAATGGCCTATAGTGATATTTGGTTCTATGAGTCTACACACAGTAATGTAAACTGGTAAGTGCCAAAGCCCTTCAGTAACTGTGTTTCTTCTCATGCTCTGGCGACTCTTGTCAAATCATACTGCAATTCAGATACCAAAGACCAAGAGTTATTATGTAATGGTACTGTGTAATTCTCATGAGGATATTGGAAAAGACTAATGATTGTTCCAGACCTTAATCATGTTTACAAGAAAAATGCACAACAGGGTAGGTACTATTACATTTATTTTTCAGAAAATTCATTACTTACTGGAATAGTGAATATTTTACCATGTTACCTACCCTCTAGGAAGTCCACCTTCCGAAGCCCTTCGTTTGAGACTTAATTTATGCATCTCAGCCATTTCCCTGAGAGTCTCTGCTGAGTAGAGGCCAATAGGGTTGTTATACTGCCTTGCAGGGCTCAGTTGGTGTTTGGGGCTATTGCCATCAGTGAATACAGGACTTAGGTTTGAACTTAGATTACTCTTTGCAGGTGAAATGTCAGGAGTCACAGACTGAGAGGACATGGAAGATCTAACTGTGGCAGTCTTTAAGTAGGAAGAGCTATTTGAAATGCTGATATCTTGCTTGCTGAGGTAGCCTGAAAATGTTCCATTGGTTGCTAAAATACTACCCATAGGCCCAGGCGCCGTGTTAGTTAGAGGACCGAAGGTTGTTCTGCTGCCATTGATTTCCCAAGAAGGTTCCTGTAGTAGCAAACATGCAGGTCAAGAAAAGAAAAGAAGAAAAAAAAAAAAAAAAAAAAAAGCAATCATAGAACACATGCAAAAACAATGTATTTGCAATTACAGCTTTCTAAACACATCGATAAACTTGCAAGAAATAGATTAGGGGCCAACACACCCAGCCTTTCAGGAAACATTTAGTTCATTGCTTGAAAACAAGGGAAGCATTACATACTCAGGCATTTTTTAATGGTTTTTAGTTGAAGTCGACAAATTAAAAGAACATTTGGTACTGGTCAAAATCATGGCAATAATATCATACATAAATATGATATTGTCCATTAATTCCCGGGATAATTAAGAAACTTGTGTTTTGACATCAGAATCATCTGAGTTGACAGTAGGCAAACAAAATTCAATGCCATTATTATCAAAACATAATGTTTCTGAAATCATACCATACTGTTTTCTTAAGTCTAGTTTAAGCTACTGAAGCCCAAGCACTGCATTGCTTTCATAGGCTCTGGTTCATGCTAATTAAGCCATGCAGGTTAGCAAAGAGAACTCCAGACCAGGGACTGCCCAAGAGGTACAACTGCTCTGATCCGCTCATTTCCTCACAATTTCCACTTGCCAGCATGTCTGTCTGAATAGAAACACACACACACACACACACAGCACAGGTGGGTAATGCTGGAATTATGGCCCTCGTATTCCTCATGTTCATAGCTAAAACCAAACTGGACTTCTCCTTGAAAATATATTTTAAAGGGGACAAATGCATAACATCTTGCTCATAAATTAAGTCAACAATTGTGCAATCGAGTTCTACATGGTGGCAAAGGGGGACAAAACAAATACTGCAAAAACTAGTGCAGAGGCAATAAGAATAAAAAGGATATGCTGGAGCTAGACTCACATGTTACCTTGAAAATTCTGGGGGATTTACCTAAAATCGTGTTTCCTTTCTAAATTTCATTGCAAAAGGACATGCATGCAGACCTGATTACGGTATCAGTTTGAACTGCTAGTAAGAGAAGTATCAGATAGTTCTGTAATCAAAATGCCTTCTCATAGTTTCAGTGTTCCTAAATGCTAGCATGAGGCAAAGGGAAAATTATGAGGAAGATGGACATAAGAAGTGAAGGTTGATGAATGTCAAACTTAATGACACGAACACAATTTTGGTTTCACTCTTTAAATCATTTCTAGCTAGAATAAACTAGAACATACAGAAGTGACTAGCCACTAGAATTTCTAGCAACCCAACAGTGCCAGCTTCATATTCGCCATTTTGGCTTAGTATTCACAGTAATTCTCAGGTAGCTATTTTCCCTGCACTTAGGGGAAAAAAAGGGTGAAACACAAAGTAGATAAGAACAGCTGTATAATTCCTTCAAAATAATCGCTGTCCAATAATCAGCTTATTCAGCTCTTCTCTGTTGTGATTTAGGAAGTATCTGCCATTCAGTTTATTCCTGGGAGGATATTTGAGAATAACTTAGTGTTCTGCTGCTTTGTGGTCTAATGATAAAAAGACAGATCAACACAGGAAAAGCCCTTCTGAAATCTGAAGGTCAGATTTCTGATAACGAGCAGCAGCAGCACAGCTCTTAGCACTGTATCACATGAAACGCAGCCAACTAACAAATATTCCCTTGTTTCCCATCTCTGTCTCCTCCCATTCCTCCTCATCATCTCGGTAGCTGGAAAAGCAAGTGAGCATCTAAACTACACTTGTGAGGCTACCCTTCAGCTGACCAGGAGAGGAGGCTCTGCTACTGAGCAATGGGCTTCCTGCCTAGAGAAGGAAGCTGTCCTCTTGCTACAGTCCATACTGCTACTTACTACGAGGGGAAAACAGGGTTTTAATTTCACAGTGTGATGTCAGGGAATAAGTTTACAACTAATAAACGTAGAAGAGATTCTCAAACATATGGGAATAAAAGGAAGTTATGAATCATCTCATTTCAATTCTGCAGTATTATGTTTTCCTTATGAATATTTAAATTCTATGAAAAGTAAGCACCCCCTCTTCTATCCAGGAGAGGTGAGAAAGAGGAATTTATATAGGAAGCAACATAACTAGTTTTTCAGGTCTTCTTCCTTCAGTAACCCCTGTTCTATTATCTATTGCTATTGTCCTTACAGGCTACTCCATTTTTTTTGCAGCACTTCTAGGAGAACAATTTCAAAATGCTTTAGCTATACTGATGAATTTAACTGCCCAACATGCTAAGGAGAAGCTCAATGTTGTTTTAACAGTTTCAGAGAGAGAGAGAGAGAGAGAGAGAGAGAGAGAGAGAGAGAGAGAGAGAGAGAGAGAGAGAAAAAAAGGAAATAGAGGCACCATGGCGTGAAATAACTTGGCTCAAAAACATCCAAAGAGCTTTTGGCTAAGCCTGCTCTCCTAGCCCATGCTTAAAATCTTTCTGGCTATTTTTGCCTAGTCACACAAATTCCCTAATTTTGCAGGAAACAAATCACATGCATTATAAGATTTTCTCTGAGATTTTGAAATATATGCTCCCTGCAGTGTTTCATAAACAGGCCAACATGTAGTCATGTTATTAACAACGTTACCTTTAATACCTTTGTGCAAAGGGACAGAAGCTAAAGCTGTGTGCTTCGTCTTAAGGCTTCAGCTAAAAGATTTGGAACTGCACTAAGCTGACTCCTTACCTGCACGTGTTCAACTGCCTCCCCTCAGAAGCTGCAGAGCTCAGTCTAGTGGCTGCTGATGGCTTAGTCTCAGTCCTTGGAGTCAGGCTTACTCTTCTTCTAGTCTCAATGCTTTCAGCCTCGTTTATGCCCTTCTCTTTCAACTATGCCACCCCTGGGCAAAAGGTCTGGCTGAATCTCACTCCAAATCAAAACTGCTTCAACTTGCAGATTAATGTTAGAGTAAATGTATTATTTCCAACGCAGACCCACAGCACAGTTGATCTCAAAACTTATGGCTGAAGGAACTGTGCCATAAAATTCATCAGAGAGAAGGACAGAATGCAAACGTTCCATTACTTATGGAATGTAGAACAATTTCGACTACGCTGGAAAATGACAGGCTTTTTGTATATTCTTCACGTTCTTTGAAGGAGCTAAGTTTACTTTCTAAAAACATGAGACCATGACCGCAGCAGTCAAAAAAGAAATCCATGCTTGAAAATTAGTGCAAGTTGCAATCAGATTAGCAGTAATATATAAGCCATAGATTCATTTGTACAAGACCCCAAACCTGCGCATGCAGTATGCTTTAGCTGACACAGGCATGCCTTTAACTCTGACCCAGGGAGAAGAAAGAAAAATCTCTGTCCGTATTTGTGGACAACATTGCAGTGACATGTAATGTAGCTGTTTGCTGTTTGAAATGCAATTCAATTCATTTCATGTGCACCATGAGTCGAACACTATCAAGCAATGATGCGGAGGTGACAGCTTCCTACGTGTCATGGAACTCTTCTTATTTACAGTGTTACTAGACATAACAAAGGGAAAAGCAAAGAAATCTTGATTTTCAAGTACATTTACTGTTACATACATTATGGCAACATTCCATACTGCTGCTTGTATTGTAAAGACTTTTTATTCCAGTTTTTAGGCTTCCCCTCCAGCAGTTCAAAGCCTTCATTTTCTCTCAAAATGCTCTCCAGTTGCTACACTCAACAATACCTTGATAACTTTCTCACCATTACTCCTACTAAATTACTTGAATTTATTCACCTGCTCAGTAGCATCTTTGCTCCAAAACACAACCATCACTCCCCCTGACCTTGCAAGGATGTCCCACACCACCACTCTACTGTTGCCTGTTCCCTCCAGGCCAAGGACCTGCTTAAGAAATCTTTTTGAGTATTTTTAGAAATCTGTTCCCCACCACAGCTAAGAGCTGTCACCCTTCTCCCACACAAAGATTCCAGGAAACTTCTTTCCCAACAGCAAGTATTGCCTGTAGTCTATTCAGAACAGGCTACCTCCAACAGCTCCTATAAACCTTTCGCAAACACCAGTGCAGACAATGCTCAAGTGCAAGACACCACGCTCCTGAGAAATTTAATCCTGATCTCTCTCTCTGAAGGGTAATACAGGAAAGGTGATCTTCTACTTTACAGCTTTCATATCAAAGGCATTTTTAGGCTTAAAAACAAACCAACCAACCATCCTACAGTTTGTGGAATTAACTTTTCAGCCATGTTCAACTCAAATGCAACACAATAAAATTGAACCAAACCATTCTCCCTAAATGCATTTACCTCTTAGCTTGAAGTTATTTACAGCTATCACAGGAATGATGCTAACCTTAGATCTCAATTTGGAAATCACAGTGTTTACAAAAAAATTCCTAAAACTGATCTATAGAAATCAGAATTGACTCCCCCTCCAAAAAAAAAAAAAAAAAAAAAAACACCATGGTTTCCTGTATATTTTGACCTTGAGTGCTTAATTATTTTACATTTTAGAGACAAAAACAGCACTTACAAATGGGTGGAATTGCAGCAGTGAGGATTTTGCTTTTTCCCAATTTATCTAATTGAATACATCAGCAACACAAATATTCTCCCCAACTACCTTATCTTAGCAATGTATGCCATCTTTCAGGCATCCTTGGTCCCAGGTCCTTGGGCCAATATCTGCTGACTGATGGGACATCAAGGCAAGCTTTTCCAATGCTCTAATGTCCTCTTATCTTCATAAGTTAGCATATTTTCAGTCATAGTCAAGATTTAGACACACTGAGACAGACAACTGTTTTTTCCCCAGAATCTACAAAATCAAACGCATGTTTTGGGAAGCTTTGTTAGCCGTCTTCAGCCTAGAGAAGAACAAAATCAAGACAACAACCTTGTTCAGCCATTCAGACTAGACCAGACCAGATCCTGTCAGAGGACAGCTGGATGCTTTGGTGGTTCTGATCAGAAATTGACAAAACATAGATGATCTGTACTATAGGCACTTTGTGTATCTGTGCATTCATTCTATGTTTACCTATTTAGGGTGGCCAAACCTTCTGTAGTAGGTATCTACACTCGCTACAGTTAATAACTCTGGCTGAGGAGAAATATGTCACATACCTTCTGGTGGGGAATTACAGGCCGGGGAGAGTCAATTCTGGGTGCTGAAGTTGGAACCGGCACTGGACGTTTAGATCTGGGAACAAAAAACAATAAACAAACATTGCTAACCCGAACTCCTATTTCCACATCTAGTTTTAAAATTAACAACTAATTCTGCAGCAGTGAAACCTAAGAGTAGCCTAGATTTTTGCTAGTTATCAGCATGCTTTTTTCCCCCCAGCTTCTCATTTGAAAACCTCCTAGATAGAAGAAACAGAGTTTGATTTGGTTTATCTTAATGATGTAAAGCACCAGTTTCAGAAGTAGCCTCCGATGTGGGAGGCCCTCTATTCTCTAACACTTTTTGACAGACTGCATTTTCATAAATGCCAGTCAGCAGTCACAGCTGTTTAAAAAAAATAAAAACAAAAACAAAAACAAAAAACACACAAACAAACAAACAGGTTCAGGCTGCACTCTGGAAAACAGCACTTCAAAGTACCTTAAAATGCAGAGAGTAAACCTTGATTTTGAGGCATCTCAAGATCAACTTCAACAGACTAATTTGACATCTTAAACTGCTGTAGCAAATGCCATAACTTTGGCTCCTCTGCAGGAAGAAACCTGGGCTTCATTTTAGACAATTTAAAATTTCAACAGGAACAGAGTATCACCAAAAACCTCACCACACTCCTCTCCAAATGCCATTCTTTCTCCTGTTTGTGACAAGTGTATGCACAAACACACTTAAAAAACAAATATCAAACCGAAAACGCTACCCAAGTGTTTTCAAAACACCTGGCTCTCCCTTTCACAGAAGCACTCGGACAAATGTTAACTAAATCACTTAGTGAAATATTCCGGGACGCTCAGGTAAGTAAAAGTTTATTTGTGGAGGTGTTGTGAGTGCCTGCATTGAACATCCCTCTGAAAACTCCTCAGTGCATGTGGGATTTACCAGAGAAAGTGACAGGAAAAGTGAACTAAATCAAAAGAATCCAAATTAGACAAGTAATACTGTTGTCAATTTACAAAATAGTATTACACCTGGAATACTCATCTTTAAAAATCATGTTTCAAAATTTGGACAAATGTACAAGCATGAAATAAAAAAGAAAAACATACAAACCTATTACTCAAGCAGAAGTGACCAAGACATTTAAAATTGTTTGCTTTAGAGAAGAAATGTATTTTGGAAGCCATTACAGAGACTTAGAAGACAATGGATGGTAAAAAAGAGAAATGAAGCTGCGCTCCTGGACATGAAGTGAAACTGAAAAGACAACACACAAAATTGACAGAAGCAAACAATTTTTCTTGGAGTACTTGATTAACTTGAGGTGAAACTCATGGTTGCAAAATATCATTGAGACTATGAGATTAGCAGGATTTCAGAAAGGATTAGGTATTTATACAGATAACAAAAACTCCAAAGCCACTTTAGGTTGGAAAACAAGTAGTAATACCGATTCTCATTTTCCATGGTACAACTTAATAACAGACTGATAGGGGAAGGCATGAGCTCTCTGTGCGTGGCTCATTATTCCTTTACTGACAGGTATATTGCCCTTTCCTCTGATATACCTAACAGCAGTATCTACCAGGGACAGAAAACTGAGCAAGGCAACTGCAGGGCTCATCCACTGGACCACTTCCTACATGAATGCCTGGGTTCATGTTGAACAGTGTATTGAGCTTATGTGTGGCAACCAAAAATACCTATGTAGGCAGAAATAAACATTAAAAAAAGTAAGAAAAAGGAACAATACTTGTAGGAACTTAGAAGATGTGGAAATCATTCCACTTCAGAGATGAAAACAAAGATGATGTGAACAACATGAAAGCCCATCTAATAAGGGATTGATATGAAAGAAGTTTGAAGAGAAAATAAAGAGGCATTCATTATACAATAGGTAACTAACCTGCAAAATTCACTGATATAACATATTCCTGAAAAAAGAGCCTACAGATACAGCAGCCTCACTGACTTTACTAAGAATCACATAAATGTAAGTGTGAACATTTCATAGTACTTCAAATAGAACTGAAATCATTTGTGGACTAACATGAGACCTAGTTTCCCATATCTGGAAATCATCTGTGCCACAATAAAAATGAAAGGTATTTTCATCAGCAGTTTTGCCTTCTATATTTCCATGGTGAATGCAAATATTAGCATTTGGCTGGATGATGGATTTTTTTAATTATTTATCTGCATTGTGCTGCATTTGGCTGAATTACAAGACTGGCAATTATTCTTTCCAGGCCTAGTGTTCATACTCACAGTAATATATGGACCCAAACTTCTCATGCATAAATAGCACCAGCCTTAAGGTTAACTGCTACTCAGAAGTCTATCAAAGTGAATTTGTTTGATAGTCTAATTCCTCTTTCTGCTTATTTGAGTCAGGGCAGACATGAACATTATCAGACATACAGTAAAAGGAAAGAGGGAAGGGAATTTGGGAAATCTCATGGAAGGAGAGAGAAGGAAGGAACAGGAAGAAAAAAAATGATTTTTTTTTTTTTTTTTTTTTAAAGGTACATATCTAAAGCTGTTACAACAGTAATGAAATGTTTCTCTCATTTCCTCATACCTCTTCTTCTCCCCCACTGTGGTGGGCCAGGTGCAACCTTGCCAGGCTCCCTCATGCTAGGCAGGCATCTCCTGCAGAACTCCCTTTACGGAGCAGCCCTCCAGCCTCACCCCTCCTGAGCTGGGCCCACAGCTGCCCAAGCCTCCCTCGCCTTTTGGTGGGCTCAGCTGTGCTCTGGGAGGCAGCACCCCTGACTTGTGCACCGCAGCAGCTCCCTCTGGCACAGGGGCAGCCCCGCTCACCTGCCTGCAGCCCTGTGTGGCCTTCTCCATGAGCTGTTGGAGGTTTCGTGAGCCCATCCATCCATATAAACAGCTACTGATTCGAAATAAGGGCCCACTACACTCACCTCAATAGTAAGTTGGCTAAACACAGACTTGGGTTGCTTAACTGTGAAAGAAAGGGTGTGACAATTCAGACACATGGTGGAATACTGTCAAAATAACCCCAAAGGGGTCTACGCCTAATCCCATATAACCTTCAAAAATAGTACTGCACTTGAAAGCTAAATTCAGCATAGTTATTTATTATTCATGATCTTATGATTATATTCATTATTTATAATTATAGGCAGACATTAAAAAGTAATCCCTATTAAAATAAACAGGCAAATAACAAGAAGAAATAATTTGTTGGACTCCTGACAAGATGATGAAGAGTGGAACAAAATAAAACATTTGAAAAAGATTTAGTAACAAAGAGATGGCTACAGTTAACATGAGCAGGGTGCCCAGAAAACAATTCAGAGCTGTGCTACTACCACAGGACTGATACCTATGTATTTTCATCTTGTTCACCAAGCAGAATGGAGTGTTCAATATATTTTTTTTAAATGCTGCTAAATGCTGGCTAGAGTCTCCATCTTCACCAAGAGGGCTACATACTATTTCATACCAAATAATTATTCCAATACTTTTTGCAGTAGCTGAACAGTCAATTATGCCACAGGGATAGGATGCCCCAGCGTTAAGGCCACTGCCTATAAAACTGAGATTCACTTTGCTCTGTCACTACAAGGAAGGGCCTGCAGAGAGTAATTGGGCATTTCGTCCTTCACAGGAAGGACCAGAATATTTTCCATGGAGAGTGACCTCAGGCTGCTCCAATAATACAGCAGTATAATGAACAGCTGCTTTCTGTAATTTACTCTTTTTTTTTCCTTCAGCTTTCAGGCAAATATAAGCTGATTCTACAAATACAGTGTAAACTGTATGCTGTAAATCCTATGACTGTACAACTAATCTGGGCATGTCTGCTGTACTTGAGTCGCTGGAGATAGGACACAAACTACAGGCAGGATAGAGAGATAAAAAGGAGAAAGAGCAGAAGAGATTGGTGCCAACAGTCATCTGGAGATGGCAAAACTTCTGGAGGAAAGAATTAAGTTTGACAGAAAATGAATTTTTGAGAGACCTGTACTATCAACATAGCTCCATGTCCTAAGACTACTGAAGAAAGCAAGCTAGCCATGACCGTCAGAGTAATTTGCTTCCTTTTGAGTTATTCAAGTGCTGTTTGACTTTGGTATTGCAGTAATGAAGACGAGAGGACAGGGCCAGCCAGTACTCAGTGTTCCATATCGTCATCTGTGACTGACATCCATCACGGGGAGCACAAATGCAAAGAGGTGGCCAACTGCTGTTGGTGATAGAGCCAGGCAAGACAACAGGGGCACTAATAATTTAAATCATTTAGGAAAAAAATAGGCTTAACAGTTTTGACAGCAGGTGATGGGCATGAAACAGCACAATAAAATGACTCCAACAAACTACTAACCTTACAAATAATAAATGGCAAAATCAATATAGCAAAGTTTAGCATTTTACTTGATAGAATGATTCTTCTTTTCACTTTCCAAAAAGGCTATATTATCCATTCCAATTAGCTTCAAGTGTGTAATTGGAAGTTAGACACTTGAAGAACAAGACAAGAAGCTTTGGATACTGGAGGCAGACAGTTCAAAAGTTCTATGGTCAAATCTCTAAACAAGTAAAAGTCTGCTGACCCTGTCAAACACAAATCTCCTATTCTCATCCGACAGATGGATTCCAGGAAATGCATTCACAATGCTGACCACTAGCACAAATGAATTATCACTACTGCTAATATTCCTTTAAAAAAAAAAAAAAAAAAATCACATTCACATGAGTCCATATTCTACTTCTAATACATGAGCAATCCCAAATTTTATCTCTTCTCTTTTGCTTGGCTGGAGAGCTGGATGGCAGCAGTAGATGTGAGAAAACTCTTAAATCCTACCTTGACTGCTGAAATTACCTCCCTCTGAGACCTTGAGATTTCCTGGCTTTTTGTGTGAAATCCAGGACATTATCACTGTCCATGGCTCTCACTGTGCACACCACAAGACAGTTACGAAGATTAACACTTGCACAGCAGTTAAATACGGTTTGTGGTTACTATCACTCTTTATATTTCTCTATAATTAAATTCATTTTGCAAATTATATCACCTTTAAAACAGCTATAGAAAACTGACAGGCCAGGTGTGTCTGTACTTCTTGGCACACAATCGTTTGATGAAACATCTGCTGGGATTAAGTGTGAAGCTTTAGAAGAGGCTTATCCCTCATGAAAACACTGCATGTAGACTTGAAGCTGATTCAATACCCTTGAAAGACCTGGTGGTCTTTCATTTTCTTTGCACAAACTATTAAAGACAAAAAGCTTAGCAGGTGCTTTTTTCTATCATATCACACCATGCTCAACCAAATTTCAGATTACTGACCCTGAGGCTTGCAGAAAGAATTGTAGAGAAAATGTAACAAAACAGAAACACTATTAGCCTGATGAATCTAACAGAATTGCTCAAAGCAAGATTTTTTTTCCCCCAAAAAAGATGTTTCCCCTTTATTTATTTATTTTTAAACCAATTATTGCCTACAGCGCTTTTAAGGCAATGCTTCTACATGATATTCAGAGTACCGCTATTTTTAGACTGTACTTCCATAAAAACTGTTTACAGAGTTTCAGTTCTCTGTTAAATTAGGGTACATACCCTCTTCCAATTTTCTTCCAAGCATAAACCCAGTCTAAATCCAGTTCTGATTCAAAAGTGCCTATCAGCAGACCTAAAACACGCACAGAACTGTTTGCTATTCACAGCTTCAGACAAGGGAAAGCAGTCTACAATAACCACTGAATTTTTTGTGATAGCAAATTGCTGGATCAGGCATCCTTTGGTGCTACGCAAGGAAAGAAAAGCTATTTAATATTTACAATAAATTTCTTGTAGCTTTGCCTCTGATCATCCCTTTCAGTAGAGAAATGGATTATTTAGCTCTTGATTTTCCAGCAAAAGACAGACTGAAAATGAATGGCAGCAGCACTGGGGTGCTGTGCCCGTACGCAACAGTGCAGAAAGCCTGCACCTCCCCTGCTCTTCTCTAGCAGCACAAGGTGATGCCGAGGCGGGCAACTTACAGATTGACACAGGAATGTTTAGGCCAGCAGAATGAGGGGCACTCATGTTACAGCACTTTCCAAAACTAAATTGGTACATTTGGTGAATCCTTTCCAAGGAGACTGATCAGATTCCTCATGTTAAGATCAAATGAATGTTGAGGATGCTCCAGTGAAATGTGCTGACAAATAATAATACTGCACTCTCCTGTATTACATTTACTATGACTTAAAAAAAAATAGAAACCCTTCTCTACCAAAAATAGATTTTTTCATGCATTTCATTTTTCACCTGTGAACTAAGTACTGTAGGACAATAAGCTGATAAGAAGTCTCCATGGGACCGACAGGCAGCTACAGATGAACTCTGGCCCTCAGCTAAAACGCCTGGAGGCAGCTGTATAGCTCAAATAACTTATCAGAAACCAATACTGAAAATGACTGAGAACTAAACTCCAACAAGGCACAAGAAGATCAAAATCAAAGTAGTGTCTTTTTCCACTACAACTCGGGGCATTATGGAGTATGATCGCAGTCTTCCACACCATGATCTAGCAGAACTAGGGTGTCTAGTGTAATGGAGATACCTAAGGGATTAGCTGCATCTGTCAAAGTCCATAATGTTTTAGAATATCAACATTATTGTTTGCCTGAATAGTGACACACCATGTAGACTTCCACTAGGTACTAGTGCTGACTCCACGTACACATGGACAGCCACCCCCCCTCACCCCTCCCCCCAACAAAAAAAAAAAAACCACCACACCACACATCCTTATCCTGAGAAAGAAACCCCACAGGGAATTTAGTGTGATAATAAAAGTGAGCAGCAGCAAGCCTCATCTGAAGTGCCAGGTTATAAACAGTGCTCCTGAAACCTTCAAGGCCAGAATCAATTAAAGGAAACACCATCACTCCTCCCAAGAGCTAAGAACTATTAAAAAAATACAAAGCTTTCTATTTCAGAGCACATATATCTGGATTTCATATTCCACTGCTTCTCCCCTGGCATGAGAGCCTGAGCCAGCAAGCAAGCTAGTGCTCTGACTGCCAGTGCTGCACCAGTGAAACCAAGTCACAGATCACCCAGCAGGGAATTCCACGACCTTGAGACACTCTCCTGAGCCATGGGGCCACCTCACATTGAAGTCCAAAGTCATCAAAATTTAGGGTTTAATTCTTTCCCATCACAACAGCTAGTCTCTACCTTGATCTCAATTCCTAATGCACATATATACACATTCCATTTGAAAAGGATTCACCATGTTTCCAAATTTTTATGCGTATTAGATAACTTAGAGTGTCTCCATCTCTCTATTTCTTTAAACGCTTCACGGAAAGTAGTTTTTCTTTTTTGCAGTACAAGCATACTCCACTCCAGTTTCGCCTCTGCAAGCCAAGTCTAAAAAAGTCAACGCCATCTCCTAGCACAAGCATTTTCCTGCTCTCTAACGCCCAGGGCATCTTGCCTTTTTCCTGTTTTGTTCTTATTTGGAAGACAAGTTGGTACTTTTCATTAGTAATTGCTCTCATTTTTCATTCACCTATGCAATCTATTTCCCCCCCCCCTTCAAAGTAAAAATGCTTGTAAATATTCAAGCAGGTGACTACACTGCAACAACCCTTTTGTATGTGGGTAAATTCCTCATGGTATTTGAGATGAAATTAATCTAACTTCACAAATATTGTGGAAATGCCCTTTGCCCAAGTCACTGGAATATTGGATCTTAAGTAGGTTTTTATGCATACGTCAGTCAGCTGAGCTCACATGATGAAAGGGTACCGCTTACATAAATACTGAATTGTACATAATTAAAGCCTGTTTAAAACCTCAGAGCACAATTTTATGAATAACCCCTTTAAGAACATCTTAGAAAAAGTTACTTTTCAGTCTGATGCTTGCTTTTTGTATGTGATTGTAGCCAAGCTACAGTAGTTCTCATCAAAAAGCAACAGAAAACAGAGAAGGAGATACTACCAGTCTGTATGAAAAGACTAGAGGAGTATCCACGAAATTTCTCACTTGTTAACAGACATACTATCTGTTACATACACACTACCTGACTTATTAGGGCTCAATAATATTTTGTATCACTTCATCCTGCTTTCCTTCCTGCCAAAATACATCTTAACTGAAGTTACTAGTCTACACAAGCGTATATTGACCTGTGGAATGCTCCATTCAGGAAGTTTAGGATCAGGCTTTTGGTCAAGACTCTTCAGCTCTGGGTCAGCGTGTTAAATCTTCTTTAACACATTAGAGGCACAAATGCATGAGATAATAGCAATTATTCCATGCACTGAAAAATTCCATGTGAAAAACCACAACTTCTATCAGATTCTCAGAGCTTTTATAAGTCCCTTTCCAAGGATTATTTAAATATAGCCAGTGTTCTCACAGAAAAGCTAATAATTTGTTCGGCTTTGTTAACCTCTTTCTAATCTGTGCATTTATTTTAAACGCTACCTAAAACATCCACTTAAAAAACATACTTTCATTTTGAAAGCAATATGGGAAATTCAGCCACACATTTTCCTTTAGAATACACTGCTCTACATTGGAGACCTCAGCATAAGACCTTTGTCCCTCGTTAGTCTGTTCCTTCTACTAATTTGCCTACAGTCTAATTTGTCCACTCCAAAATAAGATCTGTTAGATCCTCAAATCCTATGTTCATATACAACCTAATTACTGCTTTCCATACCTGTCTTGTCTAGGTTGTGCAAAAATTATTGCCTAAAAAGGCAATAAAAATAGCCATTACTTCACTTCATAATATCATAGAAGTTTAAATATTAATGCTACTGTTACAGAAAGTCTCTGTGCAAGGTTATCTGACTTGAGAAAAAGTTTCCTAAAAAGGAAGCAATGTTAAAAAAGGTAAGAGATCTGTTACATCAAGAGATTCTGCTTTCTCCACGGCAAGGCAACTTCTCTTACACTTCTGGGAAAGGCTTCCCTTTTCACCTTCTGCTGATTTCCCTTCCCACATTTAGGCTACACATTTCCCATCACCCTACCAGCTGGAGAAATGCCGCTTCCACACACATACAGCTCTGCTTGTGCCACACCATTCACAAATTCGCAACACACTGCAAATACTCACTTTGTCAATGACATGTTCTCCCCATGCACTCAAAACACTCGTTATAACATTTTCAGAACTGTCATCCAGACCCAATAAACCAAACATACTTCTGAAGAGTGAGGCTCAGATTGTAGCTGGCCGACTTGATCTTGTTCTGGGCCTCTAGGTGGGTCATGCTGTCAGTGTTGACTCCGTCAATGGCTACCACAAGGTCCCCTTGGTTCATCTGCGACTGGGCTGCTTTGCTGCCAGGGGTGATCTGCATGGAAAAAGAAGAGAGAACTCAGCAGGGTAAATCCTTTGGGGCACAAAGTGGTTCTGGAGAACCTGTTCAGAATTACAATGGAAGAAGTATTTTCCTCATTCGCTGCTATTGCCGTTACTGGAGAGATGGAACAGCAAAATTTAAGGAAATGAAACAAACTCAATGTTAACTCAATTCCACAAAGACTCAGGACAATGTCTGCTTGTCATCAATTCTCTTTTGAGGAATCAAGTCACTAGAACAGCATACTGAATAGGTGAAAGACTGCACTTAAAATACCAATTAATTTGGAAGGATCTGACAGAAATTAGAGTTTTCTATATCTCTTCATTAGAAATAAAAGCAGTAGGAGTTATATATTTTTGAGTGAAGAAAAGTCAGATATATTTATTAATGCTCTTACATGAATTAGAACTGACTAATAATGCAGTGCCATCTTCTATTGCACTCTGCTACTGTTATGGAATGGGGAAGAAAAAATAATTCATATGATGCAGTTTTGTTCTGCAGTTCTATTCACTTTCAAAGAAAGAGGGTAAATAAGGTATATGCTACTTCATATTAGAAACGATGTTTCCAATTTTTACAAACATAAGCTCCTATGTATTTCCAGTACAAAAAATACATATGATTGAGTACGCACATGTACTTTGCAGTTAGCAAAAGACCCTTCCCTGCTCAGTCTCCCACATATGCCAGCAAAGAGCTTGCAATAAAATAAAGGGTCAGAAAAAGGCAAAATGAGAACAAATGCCAAACTCAGACAAATCACTCAATAAGACTCAAATTCATCAAGTAGGTTTCTTCTCATTCCTTTCTAAATATGTCCTTTTTCTCTATTAAGCTAAACTGTCCGCTGTTCGGTTAGACATCAACACTTGAGCCTTCCTTACAAAAATTCTTATAAACGATCTTGAAAAATCAAGGTACCACTGACAGTAAAAATCTAATTTAACAGTAGGCACAGAGTTAAACTTTTTTTCCAAAAACCATTTGTCAATCATTTTTCATACCTCTTAGAAAAACAGAGATTGTTTGGGGAATCCTTGCTGCTTCCCAGACAAGTGAACTCCCAGCCCTCCCAAATTTCCTACCAGTTGGATAACTGGTAGGATATTCCAATAACCCCAGTTTAAAGCAACTGGGCAGGCTGGAAGCATCACATGCTGCTTTCAATACGCTAAAAAGAATTCTTACAACACTGTGGCATAGGGAAAACTGAGTTAGTGTATAGTACAATAGTGACAGCTGTGCCCTGAAAAACAAGTCTGCACTGGGAAGGGAGTAAATACCACTTAGCAGGAGCTCTCAGAGGCAATGTACAGAACACAGCTGCTGCACCACCTGGAGAGGGGAACGTGTTCCCATGAGAGACCCCAGCACCTCTCCAAAGCAGGGCAGAAAGGGCTCAGGCACCCGGAGTGCTCGAGCGTTCAAATGTGAATGAGAACACTGGTATAAACAGACAGACACCCTCTCTGTCTCCAAGAATTCCTAATTTACAAGAGACAAAATTACACAGGGAGGCCTAGACTATTGCAAGAGTATCAATAAGTAGCTTGTAGCACAAGCCACTGACTTCTTTTTCCAGAACTTGGGCTACATCTGACCCTTACACCTGCCCCCAGCTTGGGATCAGCAAGTTACTTGCCCTTCCCTCTTCTCAACTAAGAGCAAAGTCTTAGAGAATCAAGCACTCCCTAACACTAGAAATAAAGCCTCTGGAAACAAGTGCCTTTTTTGGGGAGGAAGGCGGGGGTGGAATCACAGAGACTATTAAGAGAAAATGTCCCTTTCCCTAGTCCGAAAGGCTGAAAAGCAGATGTGCCACACGTGACCAGTTACCACTGTAACACATGCCACCATAAAGGAAGGGTAGACAGACCAGAAGGACCACTAGGAAACAAAAAGCACCTACTTTATGGAAGAAGCAGAATTTATATTTCCCTTGGTTACATTTTTGCAATTGGGTTTTGATGCATATGCTTCCAACAGATATTTAAAAGGCTTTACATGTTGCAGTGTGAAAGGGATCACAACATTTATGTAGTTGTTTCCTAAGTCACTTCCCATCCCTATCCCTGCAACAAGCATCTAACAGATCCAAAATGAAAAATACTTTTTTTTTTTTTTTAAATAGAAGACAATTCTGGACAAGAAAAATAAGTGCAGAAGAAAAGGATTTCCTGGGAAAAGGCATCAGGCAGAAACTCAACCTTTCATCCTACACATCTCTAGAAGGCACAGAACAGAAACCAAGGAACAGCACAGAGAAGCTGCAGCCCAGAGCAAGGGTCTTGCTTGCAGAGCTCAGCTGGGGCTTTGGCCCAGAGGGGAGAGCAGAGACAGGACCGCAGCTGTGTTGAAATCCTACTATCAAACCTAGAGAAGGTTCCCTTTCTGCAGTTTGAAAATATATAAATAAAAGCAAAAAAGAAAACAAAATCCTGATTCTTGTTTTTAATTGGATAACAAAAGCTGCCCTAAATGAACACTTGGGGGACCTGTAAAGTATTCCCCAACACCTCAAAGAGCTTCCACTTACACTAAGCAGAGCTGAGCTGGCAGGCTACAGAGATATTCTGAAGTGCTGGGCTGTGTTTCATCTGTGGCTAGGAACGGAGATTATAATACATGTGAGCATACCCAAAATAGCTTTAATCTACCTCTCCTGGGTACCAGGAACCATGATGCCACAGCAGCTGAGCTATTTTGTGAGACAGTCAGCCAAGTACTTACAATTTAGGACATCCTGTGCTGAAATCGGTCCTGCAACACAGAAGCTTCTATCAACACTCCAGCTATCTGGCTTCCCTTGGGTACACTGTGCCTCACTGTAGTGATTACCTTCCTCTTAATTAATACTGGAGATGTTCTTTTTGCCTAACCCCTCTACAGGACTGCTGCTTAAACACAGTGTATGGACTCTTCAAGGGAGAAAGAAAGCCAGCTCTTCTTGCCAGACAAAAACTGAACATGGCTTGGGGGTTGCTGCTTAGCCTGTCAGAAGCACAACTTGTCTGTTTACACCAATTATTCAGATAATGGTCAAAACGTGGATGGCAGGAACTGCTGGATCTTTTCAGTCTGCTCTGAGTTAGCATTGTGTGCTGTGCCAAGGCAGCCTATGCCACTATCCTGCAAGAACGCAACAGAAGCAGCAAGCTTGGTGTGTTATGACGACAGTGTGTAAGGAGCAAGTAGTATCAGAGTTCGATATCCTTAAGGCAAGTCAAATTTGAGACTCCAGCTGGGGTACTGATCCCAAGTGCACTGACAACCCAACAACTGCCACCTTCCACAAGGACAACTTAACACACTTGCAAGATCAGAACCACCAACTTCTTTCAAAGGTTCTCAAGATTCTCCTTCCTCTTCCCTACCTTTTTTAAAAAAAAAAAAAAAATTTGAATTCATTTTAAGACAATTTTATAAGGCAGAATGTTTCTTTGCATTTCAAGTAGACAGTGAGATCTGAGTAATGGATATGGCCTTTCAGATTTTTACAGCTTTACAGCATCTTGAATTCTCCATTCTGTGCAGTTTTTTGACCTCCTGGTCCAAACCATTTGTCTTGTCTCCCACTACAAGCACAAGCAATAAAATGAGGGTTTTATGTCTTTTGCTGTTGGTCACTCTGGTAAAATAACTTTCTTTTTTTAAACTTCATTCTGTTTAATGGATTCAATTGCATGTAACGACAACTACAAAGCTTTTTAACTTTGAAGGGTTTTTGATTCAGCAACAATAAGGCCTGAACTAAAAGGGCTTTTGAGACAACACTGAGTGTTTTAGCTTGGCACTTAGCGGCCTCCAGCCACTTCTGATATTAAGTAACTCAAAATAGCTTTGACTTTGAGTATGTCCTGATGCTCCAGCACAGAGTGGGCTGCTGTGTAAGTGACTCTTCTGCTCCTGGGTGTCCACAAATTAGGGTGTTTATTACGCTGATGCAGGTTTACATTTAGCTATTCCTTTAAATGGGCACTTGTTTAGCGAGTTCTTTGTTTCTGGTTATGAGATCAATTCTTCCGCCGATCAGCATAACACCAGCTGGTGTGACACAGCAGAAAGCAGTCCTCTCTAAACCAGAAACCAGTAGTATTCACCTCTGTGCTTTGCCTACAGGAAGCTATGGTAGTAGAGTGCATATCTGTCAGAAACAAACAAAAAGCCTCCAAACATTTAAAGATTACAGAGTATAATAAAAAGAAACCAGTTTGTATGTGACTCCAGAAGAGCCTACTGTTTACAGAAACCAAATGAAATAAAACAGTGAGGCTTTGGAATACTGGTACTGTTTGCAGCCAAAGGCTATTTCAGATTCCAAATAAAAAACAATGAAAATGAAAAAAAGAGTATTACTTATTGAAAAAGATATAGTGATTTTTGTTTAAACACTAGTGCAACAAGGGTAGCTCTGTGACTCTGAGTTTGCCCCCTTTCTCTTCTCTGCTCTTAACAAATCACTGTCATGGATCACAACGTGATTAAACGTAATTACGCAACTGCTCCTTCACAATGCAAGGTTCACAAAATAGTTTCATTTCTGGTCAGGAAGAAGCCCCATCAGCTGGGTGTACTCCAACAAGTTAACCTGCTTTGATAGTTTCGTTTTCCCAGAGTGCTTCTTCAGACTCCTTTCCTGTTTCCTACCTGTAACATTTCCTCAGGAGGACATGAAGTTTAAAAAAAAAAAAAAAAAAAAAAAAAAAAAA
>VZSV01000036.1:276957-290375 GCA_013398735.1 Nothocercus julius
AAAAAAAAAAAAAAGAGAGTCACCTTGTAAGAAGCACGCTCAATACGTCATGTGAAGCTGGTGGTAAATTATTTTCAAGGTACCCAGTAGAAAAACATAGTGCTTTCACACAAAGTGGGTAAAAAAAATGTTTTTTCTTCTTCCCCCTGCCCCAAGAGGCCACCTAGAAGAACAGAGAAATAGTTTTGCATTTTAGGGAAACAAATACACTTTTCATGGACTTGAAAATGGATTTTAAGGACTGCTCCAAAACAATTTCTAACAGTAAGGTAGATTAAGCTGCAGGGACAGCATCAGGCAGGCAGCCCATATGCTGAAGCTTTCATATCACCTGGACCCTTAAATTACAGTATCAGTTAAGTCAAACACTTTTTTTCCTCATTCCCTGTAAAGCATATTTTGATAAGTAACATTTGTTTCCTTTTAAATATACCATATTACATAAACTATAAGTTAATACAACAGAACAGTGTACCTACCACTACCCTTGTTCTCACTTTGCAAGGGTAATAAATCAAATCCTTATGAAGTGTCATTTATTAAATAGCATTTTATACTCAATAAAACTAGGATTTAATAAGGTAAACAATTGTTAAAAAAAGCCTCTTAAATGTCATTCTCAAGGAACCTTTAAGATTTTAATTACAATAACAGAAGGAAAACACAGGCCTCGTTCTTTTGTCATCCTTTTCCAGATAGCATTAGCAATTTTGAAGCATACCCTAAATGGCACTGCAAAACACTGTTTTAAATTTTTTTTTTATTCAAGATGAGCAAGTATCAACTTCTAACATACTCAGCAAAAGTCTTCCTCCTTCCTCTCACTACGACATACCCAGCAAGAGGAAAATTGCTGCTGTCAGGATAGCTAAAGCTAACGTATTTGCAGAACTCATTTCATTCTTTCATTGGCCAAAGACCATTCTGCAATAACGTACTCAGAGCAGAATTTATAATGGGGTTATCTGCCATGTCATGGAAGGCAGCCATTTACAAGTTCAGACACTAGACAATATAAAGTACTAAATGGAAATAAGTTGTATGTTTCCACTATAAAATGTACCTTCAGCATCTGAAAACTCATAATTTAATGGTTATTTCTTGATATATTTAGTGGTTCTCAAGAAGTTTCAAGATTATTAGAAGTTAATTAAACAAATTTGAGCTACATAAGGACACAGTAATTACAGTTATCTCCACTTGTGAAATCCTCCTCAGCTTTTCACCATCTTTGGGCCCAAGTTTCTCACCATAGTCAATCAACACTCCGCCTCCTGTTCCCAGGAAAGGTTATGTCCCCCTTCCTGCAGCAGCAAAGCAAGCTGTAAAGTCCCTGCAAACTGTTTTTTGGAAGCAGTAGTAGCCAACACCAAGAAATAGTGACTATATTTAACAGTGAGTTGGTAACTGCATAGATCCTACATCTAGTTATTCTATACACTGAGCTCTTTCACAGACACTGCCACAATGGATTCAATGACCCAGATACAATCAAACCCCAGTGAGCTGCATTTAGCAGATGAAATAGAAAGCAAGGTCTACAACTGCATTCGCTACATATTTTGTGTCAGAACAAGCAAAGCAGTAGGGTCTTTTATATAACACCAGCTACACATCACTTAAGCCACTACCACAGCTATTACAGGTCATTAGTCATATTAATCTGGCCTGCATGCCAACAGTGCTACACGTTTACCCTGAAATTCAAAACAGACAGATTTCAGAAACGCCACCTGAAACACAGCTACCTATGGTGTGTGCATAGGTACTATGCAGAGTATGTAGTACTCTTTATACATCCACAACCTTCAGCACCGAGTTTAGTTTTTAGTTATTATCATCATATAGCTATGACGGGCTGCCTTTCAACTCCAAACACATACTTGATTTAAAGGAGAAACCAACCAAAAGCTGTAACAGAGCTGTAAACATCATCCTTCCTTAAAGTTACTTGGTGGCCATATACTGTTTTTACATGCAAGTTACATTACATCATGATACTGGTAATTAAATAAAATAAAAAATAAAGAGCCTCTTCCCCTTACTGCAAAATTATAGTTTCTGGAAATTCGGAGTTTAAAGATTATCACAAAATTAAGCAGATGATCACAAGGGAATACTGATATCAACAGAAAAGTTGTTTACCACCACAGCCCCCCTGCCCAAGGCAACAATGTTTTGGAGCATTCTTAGAAGCTGCCCTGGCAAAACTTGATTTCCTTCTCACAGGAAACTATTTTGAGCTCAATTGTAGCAGAGCGGAAGAATTTAAAACTGTCCATGAATAAGAATTTAGCAAAGTTCTTATACATAAGAGGATCATTACATTAAAATCCCGTGACTCACAACCCCTCTCTGAAGTTGACTTAAAGACATTTGCATTTTGGTGGAAAAATAAAGCATCTCTATTGACCCATAGTTGAGAGAAGGGTTTTTACAAGCAGTAAGATTTTTTTTTTTTTTTTTTAAATACCACCTGACATGAACATGGACATTAATTCATGGCTTTCAGGATTGCAAAGGATTTTACATCTTGAGACGTAACAAACCTTCTCTCTCAAAGTTGAAGTTTTATCACAACTACTCAATAGTCACGAGACAGATTCTTAATGGAGGATGTGAAATCAGTTTCAAGTGAACTTGCTAAATGCCTTTATTTCAATCAACACAGGTATACTTCCTTCTGATGACAATTTATGTACAGCACTAGACACCTGTTCAAATGACAGTGGCAGCGTGCCTGTTTGACACAGATAATCTCTTTTGCTGACTTTGAGAATAAAGGAACAAAAGACAAGAAGGATTCCCCTTGCAACCAGCACTTCCCTGTTGTCAAGCACTGAAATCCACAGGTAGTAGAGCAACCAGGAGTACAGGATGAACATAGATCCCCTGAGGGAAACAGTCACAGAGAGAGGTTGACATCTGTATGTTTGGGAGTAGAGGAGGGACAGTAAGTAATTACAAAAATACGAGTAAAATGAGAGAACCCAAGAAATATGAGAAAAGCCTGTTTCCTGTTCTTCCAGCAATAAGGATTGACAATACTAGAACAGCTTTTTCAGAAGGTTCTGTGTTGCTTGCAGCAGAGCAAGAACACAGATCAGCTCAAAAGGTCTTCTTTTCCCCCCCAGTCCCGTATTAGTGCTCAGAATTTCCCCTCACTGTACTGCCATCATGGTCAAATTTCAACTTCTTACTCATTGAAGTAAAGCCCAAATAGCTTTTTATATTATCTTTCTACTGTTGTTGCTTGTTTAATACAGTCCCCTTTAGCTTCAGGCTTTCATTTGGCACCCAGGCAATATTAACAACAATCCCTCTATCAGAGAAGAGAAATGAGTGGATAAGCAGAATGAATACACCAGTAACAAGCAACTACACCATTTCAGACAGTATTTTAACTCTCTTGGAAAATAACAACTGCATACCTTAACATCCCATTGTCCCACTTGCAAGCCAGCCTGTCTCAGTAAAAGAGTTTGCTGCTCAGCAATCATCATGCATAAATCTACAAAGTGACAGTCATTATATCCATCCACATACAGTTACTCCATCTTAAGTAACATGACAATCTAGCACTTAAATGATTAACCATGCCTAATATCCTTCTTGGAGAGGATTAGGTCTATAAAATTAATTTGACTTGTTTTCAGGCAGACTGTGCAGGCAGTAGGAGAAAATAAACTGCTTTGCTGCCTACATCATTTGGAAGGATGAGATTTGCAAGTACAATCAGACCAGTGGTGGCAGCTCTTAGCAGTGCCAATAACCTGCAACTCTCAGTCATTTCAGCAGGAACAACAGATGCTCAGCTTTGCCAAGTCAAGCACTACTGCTATGGACAAGGGACATCCCAAGGGGAATTCATCTAGGACAGTGGGAAGGTCTGTAGGGTGGGGAGTAGAAGAATAGGTTTAAAATATAAAGTCTTCCCAGATTATTTTCTAAGAATCTGTTCCATTGGTCAAGGAGCCTGAAGCTGCAGGGTGATGTTATCTCTTATGTACTTTTTTCTCATCCTACTACTGTCAACAGACAGGCACTTATTTTTAGACAGAGAACACAGCATTAAGCACTATGTTCCATTTCAGAGGAACACAAAGCTATGCCATCGCTTGTCACCCAGCTGATTGACAGATATCCCTGTGTCTTACATAGTGGTATGATCACCTGAGCCTCCCAGATGGGAAGGCAACATCTCAGGAAGCCTTTTTAAGAGACACTTAAAGCTAAAATGTTTAACATATAGCTCTGAGAAAGAGTAATTCTCCTCATTGCTCACAGTTTTAAGGGGAAGAGCATTTTCCTGAACAGAAGCATTAGCAGAGGCTCAGTCTAGTATTGCTTCTCTGGCTGGGTGATGACATTTTGAGCTGATCTGTGTTCTTGCTCTGCTGCAAGCAACCCAGAGCATTCTGATAAAGCTGTTGTAGTACTGTCAATCCATATCACTGGAAGAACAGGAAACAGACTTTTCGTATATTTCTGGGCTCCCCAAGTTCCAGGCCACAGCTCTATTTCTTAAGCCCAGAGTACCCATTTACGTCTAGCTGGTGATTGGCTAAATAGCAGGACTAACACCAGCTTCTCCTTTCAGGAAGTCCCTTGAGAACACACAGAGGTAAGAGTATGGAGGGATGAACAATCCTGGTGTGGCAGATATTGTCATCTTTCCCAGGAGCCCAGAGGCTGCTGCCCCCGTACAACTCGCAGCATAACAGAAGAAAGTCTCCATAAAAGAGGATGAATCCTTCTGTTTTCAGTGGCACTCCACAACAATCTCACTGTTTGGAAGCTGCTAGAGTATAACTTGCGGGCACACGTATAACGCCTATCTGCCCGTGTAGAGGAAAACTAAACATGAGAAAGCAAAGAGGTCACACCACATCAGGTATTAAAAGCAACAATATGGCTCTTTCAGTTGAAAAGGTTGCATTTTAGGCACCACTGTTTTACATACTGCAGGTCTAGTCCCATCTCAGCAGACATTCCTAGTCCAGCTTTCCCTTCTCCTCTCCCCAAAAGGCAACATGTTCATTTCTGCATGTCTGCTTTTTCCCTAAAGCAGGTTTCCAAATCCATCCAGCAGTGTTCACAGCTAAAAACAGGGCTTCATTGAGGAATCTTTCAAGGCAGTTAACAGTACTTTCTGACACTTCTATTAACAGGAATGTAGTCAGCTGTGTAAAACGGTAATTCCTCTGTGCCTCTGGAATCCAGACATCAGAGATTCACTCCAGCTCATCACATGCCCTCAGCAGCCCCACGAGAAACACACAACCTTTGAGCAGGAGTCAGTCTCTCTTATGAGATCACAACCTAAGACTACGGGCTCTTTGGGAAACAATTGACTTTTTTTGATTGTGTCATATACAGTGCAAGTGTCATAGCCACGGCCCTTCACAGGTGGTCTCTAAGCATGACTGAATTAAAAAAATTCAACACTTCACAGAGCAGGGTGCTAAAATGTTATGAGTATGCCTGCAAAAATCTGTTGGCACCTCTCCATCCTTACCTTCAGTGGGGTAAAGAATGAAACACCAGAAGTGTTTACCATGCTGAAATTAGCATAAACTTATGAAAGTGATTTCTGTAAGCAGTCATTATAAGACAGGCAGAATATCATTCTTTGCCACTCCAACGGCACAAAGACCTCTTCTGCAAAAGGGATTATGAAAAGGTCCTCTTATCATCACAGAAATATTAACACAAATACATGTCTCTAGGGAGGAAAGGAACATTACATGCAGGAATAAAGAAGTGCATATAAGGCAGAGCTTTACAGTTTCAATACAAAATAGGACAGGTAAAGTCTCAGAAGCCTGCCCGCATCTTTTCATGGTTGTAGCAGGAATATCAATTTGTATCCATAATTTAAACAGATTGTATTTTTCATTAAGAAAAGGTTTCAAAGTAGCACTTTATTTTTGCAGTGCAGTAGATTTTTGTTTGCAATCTGTTTATCTGATTCAATCATTCTGGTATTCCTTTTAAAGACTTATGTAAGTAACCTCTCTCGTCACTGCTATGCAAACTGATAAGTCTTATGCAGGTGATTTGTGGAGCAACCACTACTTCTCTAAAAGGTCTGAACATTCTGAATTAAAGCTCAGACTGCCAAAAAAAGCAAACAGGAGCTGCTGAGAGATACTGGAAAGCAGAATTTTCCTAATTAGAAGTGATACAGAGCTATCTAGTTTTGTAAAGATCAAATGAAGGATGGGAAACTTTTGCATTTGAGGACCATTCACAGTTAAAAGCTTTTAAAGAACAATATAGTTAAAGTAATAATAGCACCTGACTGAAATACCTTAAGATATTGCTGTTATAGAAGGGGAAAAAAAAAGATGCTACGAAAAAACACTAAAAATTAACAGATACACTGGGTAATTAATTATTAAATCAGACACTGTTCATCAGCTACAAATGGAAGTCTTCTGCATTATTTAAGACAGTAGTTTCAGCACTACTGAGCCTTCTGCATGACATGCCTAATTTTTACCTGGTTTTTGTACCTCTCTGACCCAGAAAAGGGGAAAAATATATGCCTTAGTCCTGTACAGACTTTACACATTTAAAAGCAGTTATATACTTATTTTCTGCAACTATAATAATTTTGTATTGCTATCTGTGGTTCTTCTATTCCCTTCCTGCAAAGGTCCATACGAACAGGACCAGAGGCCCATGACAGCAGAAAAGGTATAAGACAATCCAAACAGAGCTGCAAGCTCATTTAAGAGAGACAGCACCATCATTCTTAAAAGATATATAATCCAACCAAAAATATTTTCTTGGGGCATCACCAGTGATAGGTTGTGCCCTGAACTAGTATTTATAAAGCCTACATTATACTCCTTTTACCCTGACCTAGCTGCAAAAATCCTCCGTTTTGCTTGGCTAGATCAGAGTGTACTTACAGTTATTAAGTTACTTCCCAACCCATATAAACTGGATAAAGCTTTCTGGTCACTTACTCTGGAGATGGTCAAGGGCATGTTGAAGTCCTTGCCACCTTGCAGTCGGAAACCCCATGGTCCAGGTCCATTCAGAGTCACGTTGTAAGCCATTTTGTACCTCCTTCACCAGCCGATGACAAGACACTGCAGAACAGAAGAATGGGGTAGACAAAGTGTGAAAAGAAACAGAATGAGAAGAGGAAAAGATTGTCTGCAGGAAAGTATATTCTCTTCCTGCCTTGCCTGTTCAGTCGTGCTGGGATACCACCTAAGAATAGATGAGAGCTATAATGCAGATGCTGATATCCCAGCTGAGTAGGGCCCATAAAAGGTTTGTAACCAGACACCTACTATGTGAAGACTTCATGACTCAGAAGTCTAATATAGCCCCCAGGGAGGGGGGGACAGATCTTTCTAGGCTTCCCAAGCCCCTCTTCATGCTCAATTACTTTATGAGCAAAATATATTTTTGGGGAAAAAAAATAATCCTATACATGCAAATCTTATTACTAACCTGTTAACACCTACAAAGCAACTTATGCTTCAGAATATATACTTATTACACAGTGATACATAATTTACTGCAAAAAAAGTGCTTTCTATGTAAATCTTTCCATATATTACAAAAAAAAAAGTGTTAGGTAGCTTTGCATTGGTCTGTTAAACTGAAAAAAAAAATCTGCACTACATGCAATTACCAT
Source organism: Nothocercus julius (assembly GCA_013398735.1). Taxonomy (NCBI): domain Eukaryota; kingdom Metazoa; phylum Chordata; class Aves; order Tinamiformes; family Tinamidae; genus Nothocercus; species Nothocercus julius. Next base: position 284,618 of record VZSV01000036.1, read on the forward strand.
CACAAATACAGTTCTGGCTCTTTGTTACATTTACTTTACTTCCTCAAGAGAAAATTGAAATTTATTTTCTTGGAATGCAGTAGAGGTATTATGAGTTATTTCTCAGTAGCACATGATTTCAGTGGCAACAGCTTAGTTACATCACATACACAGGTATTATTTTAAAACAAGTCTCTTGAAGGCAGGACAGTTAAGCTGAAGACTGAGATGCTAAATAGCTAATAGTTTCCCTAATTTATTCCTGAGATATTTGATAGGTTCTATTCCATTTGTATTTGATGTTCCACAAAACTTCCCAGCTCAATTTAGGTAGTGCTGAACAGCAGTTTTGCCTTAGATTGGGAATAACTAAAATAGAGAGAACAAGGGGGGTGGAGTTGGCAGAGCTATGAATATACACAAACAGCTTCTGCTCTCACAATAAAGTTATTAACATTTAACTATGCTGTCTCCTTTAAGGTCATTAATATGCAGCGGACTTCCAAAAATCACACCACTCTTTGCAGCCCCCTGCTTTTACACTCATATGACACAAAATAATTCCTCTAATGTTAAGGTTTATTAAAAAAAAAAAAAAAGCGCTCCCCTCTGATTAGCAAGACAACAGCCAAAACCACATCTTGCCATAGAGTCCAGTGGCTCAGTTTGAATGTGGACATGAAGTCTTGTCTGCCCACAGACATTACATCTTAAGGTGCCTGGGCATGTGTCTTAAATGCCATGAGGAAACTGAAGGTGGAATCAGACAGCAAAAACTAATAGGGTCCCAGCTTTTACCTAAGGAGACAGTTAATAAATGTCCAAAAGTATGAAGCAATAAAAGCATTCATTTAGTACTTACAGCAGCCAAAGAGCCACTTATAGACAGAAACCATCATGTTCTGCATAGACACTAGACTAAAACACCCAACTATGTGTGTTTTAAGCAGGGGCCCCAATGAAACTGCAGTAACTCGCATGAATTTGAGGGAAAGTTGTACTCAAACAGTAGAACTGGCCCAAGACAAAAAACAAATGGCAAAACAGAGCTTGAAACAGAAAAGACCGCTACTGTTTTGCAAATACCTCCATGACACACCTAAATTTAACAGCATTTGTAAACTATCTCTATAGGAGACCATAAACTCTCCTCAGGCCTGCCCAGTTTATCCTGATGATGTCATGATTCCTTTTCTCTTCCTGAAGTTCATCACTGTTTGCTATTGCTCTGCCTTGATACTGTTTCAAATACTCAAGAGCACAGAAAGTGGGAGGGGAAAGGAGAAGAAGAAGAAGAAGAAAAAAAAAGCACAAGAGAAACAGGGCTAGTTATTTATTTACTAGTAAAGACAGAACGTGGACAAAAAGAATCAGAAGACAGGTTACATTTTTATGAACTGTGAGGTCCACGTAAGTTATCTTCCTATATCTAAATCTCTAATAAAATACACAGACAGCAAGCTGAACACAGATAAACATTAAAAAACAGAAATGCTTTTAAAAGATTGTGTGCTTCTGTCTTACTTTCATACATGCAACATAGCATTTACTTATCTGCCCATGATATCTGAAAGGGTGCATGAGCTCATTCACATTGAAAGGTGTGCTATGAAACTTCAGCGATAGTCTCATTCAGGGTGTTATCATTTGTATGATAACAAACTCAGCTCACTTGTCCCTACTTCTTTGGTTTCTGTCTACATCCACATGAAAGTCTTGCACAGCTTGAATTTTTTTTTTTTTTTTTTTTAAAAAGTGGTGTAGGGAATGCCAGGATCCTGGCCAATAGACCCTTTCAACACAAGATGACCAAACACCCACAGCTCTTACATGAGTGCACATTATCACTATCAGAATTCTCATTTTCTAGACCTTTCAAGTGTGTTTCCTCACATGCTTCCTTCCTCTCTTTGTCTTCACAGTTCCACATCTCTCCCATCATGATTAATCACCCATCCAGCCTCTTCCAAATAAATGCTGTGACTAGCAGCAGAGAATTCTGACCAGCTCAGAAGCTCACACTGCCAGGGGTACTTGGAGCTCGAGCTGTCAGGGGTACTTGGAGCACAGGCCCCGCTTGCCTTCTGCTGACTCCTACAACAAGGAGTCTCTCGAGCAGATGAAAGATCCACCCAAAAAACCTGCCATGTTTTCAAAGGCAGAGATCAACAAGACACACAGGTACTTTTGAAAAGCCTGTGCCAGATCCCCAGAGCAATCAGAGAGAAGTGGATAGGTGCAGCAAACACAGTGCCATCATAACTACCAGCGCACACTCACCAAAACTTTGGGAAAAGCCAAGGAAGAAATAAACTGCATGTTTACATACAATCCTTCTGTTCCCAGAAGTTAGCAATGTTTAATTTAGACTTTAGTTGCTTTATGCTTCTTAGCATAATAAAACATTGTTCCAAAAATTGTTCAAACATCAGTATTTAGTTTCTCTTGGGATTGCTTCTTCCCTACATTCTGCAGTTCATTCAAGATTGGTGACATTATTGTAGTTCCTTCCCTTCAGACAGAAGCTATACTGAGTCAGAAGTGGTCAGTGGCATAAGATGTGACATTTAAAGAAAAAAAATGACAGTCAAAAGGTGATATTTACTTTTCAGATATCAAAATGAAGGATTGTCCAGAGCTTCTAATGTCCCCCTCAGACTTGTCTGTGGCTGACTGATGGGAAGAGTAACAAAGTTGGTCAGGTCCTGGGCACACCAGGCTCCATGCACCAGCAGGCCTCACAAATCAAGGAGAGCTCCCACCTGTGGTGAGTAGCTCGGAGCCACAGCTGAACCACACTTCCACAGCTACATCATACTCACTACACTACAGGAAACAACTCACACGTGCTAGGAGACCATCTTGTTTTGTTATAATGAAACAGCTTCAGGAAAGCTACAACTGCATGCTTGAAAGTGCATGTCATGAAGTGAATGAAATAAAACCCACTGGAGGCAATGCTAAATTGAGATGGAGGACACAAGCCCAAGAAAGTGCAGTTGTTCCGTTTGGCTGATCATATTACTTCCCAGCTCTACTCCAGCTGCAGCACTAGCTGTGTTTCTAAGAAAGCCCACTACTTTTACTGCAGTAACAAAGCTGTATCATGTGTAATATTGAGGAATTCTGAAACAGACTCCTTGAAAGTCTATTGGTTTCTGATCTGTGATAGACCTGGGGGGCTCACATCTGCAAAGTCAGAGTTTCTATAACTTGTTATATTTTCCTTTAGGCAAACAAAGGACATATCCTTTAGAGGAATAAACTATTATTTCTTTTCAATAAAAGTCTCTTCAATAAACTTAATATAAATCCCTTAAAAAAAAAATCTGATAAAAACACTAGGCTTCTCTGTCTCAGTCTCCTTTACTACTGCCTCTCTGCTATTTCTTGAGGAGTAGCAGTACAAGAAGATAACATGCAGCTTTAGAACAAAAATGTCTGTTTTGTCACATGAATTCCTAAATTGCACCAACTAAGATTATCTGCATTATTTCAAAAGAGCAGAAAGGCAAGGGGGATACAGTGGGGGTGTGTGCAAAGAAGCTATCCACATACACACTACACAAAGAAAATAAAAGCAAATTTTGAACCAGATGGTTTGAATATGCAGTTCTAGATTATTCCAAATTTTGGGTTAGCTCAACGCTAATCATGCTCCACATGGAATAGCAGGAGTACAACAGATATATCAAGGTACTGATCTTAAAAGCCATCCCTAGATCAGAACAGCATGTATTTACTACATATGGGCTAATCAGTACTAAAGAACTTCAAACAAAGTCACTAGAAAGGGAAAAACCCTTTTAGCTCAGAATTCCTATCTTCGGCAATATCAAATTGAATGTAAAAATAACTACTGAGGGCAAAGATTTTTCCTAGCAGAATTTGAATATTGCTTCCACAACAAGACCATTCTACAGGACAAAAGAGCTCAATGCTATCTCCTTTCCTTCCCTGCTGAGTTCTAGACTAAGTTACTTCTACTTGTACTTCCTCACACATGTTGTTTCACCCATTTAACTGACACCCTTTCTTTCAGAACTTTATATTCCTGAATTCCTCTTATATGCCTCTTTGTCAAGTTAAGTCCTGTACTTTGATCTTTCTGAAGGAATTAGGTTTTCTTTCACCTTTGGCACCACCAAGATTTGCTTTGTTGGTATCCTTCTAATAATGCAGTTTGAGGGTCCCAACAGAATATAGGATTCCTGGAGATATATGTTATAGCAATATAATGATGCAATGGGATCTCCCTCCCTCCCACTGCAATACAATGCCTTCAGAAACACAGCTCAGTTTTCTGCTTGACTTTTTGCTACAGCCAATATCACCTTACAGTCTCACACCATTTTTTTGTTTACTCTCACCTCTAGATCCTTCACCATCACAGAATATTCATATTTTGGATTTTTTTTTTTTTCCTCCTGCTAACTGGTATGTTTTTAATGCCACAATCCTCCCTTTGTTACTGTGAGAGACAGGTATAATGTAGCTAGCTCACATCCTTAAAAGACCCAAAGACTTTGAAAACTATGCTACACCGCAAGACACACCTGTGGAAAGACTGACTACTGAGGGAGGAAAACAGAAGTCACACCTGCCCTTTTACAAAGGCTTCTTCCACCTTGTATTACAAAAAGACTTAGGTGTGTGTTACTGAGTTCTCACCTTACTACAGTCTCAGTTATTGTTTCTAAAAGATCTTAACTACAGCATGTAACACTTAACATTTCTGCAGCGCTTACCTTATGAGGAGATTTATTTACTTATGCATTTATTTAAAGATAAAAAACCCTGAACTCCTGTCATTTACATAAACACTGCCACCCCCCTCTTTTTTAAAAGAAAAAAAAAGAAAAACACACACACACATACACACACAGGTTAACCGCAACAGTCAAGATTATCAGCTTCACATCACCAAATCACCAAAGGAGTCAACAGCAGAGACTGGATTAAAACCCAAGCCCTAGCTTCTAACACAGATGGCCGTGTTCTAACTGGAAACAGAAGGCTGCAAAGGGCTTTGGCATTTTTGTCTTGATGCTTTCCCACCTATAGTACAAAAACAGGAACCCTGAGGCTGCTTTACTTTGCACCTTGTTGCCTATGATCCCAATTGACTGTTTTGTGACTAAGGCGGGGAAAAAACAAACAAACAGCAACCAAAAGCCTATAGGAAATACAGCTAAAGAGCCCAGATGCTCTTGAAGAGCTCCACCTGGACCAGGATTTGGGTACCACTTTGCCTGATGAGGGCCAGCAGAGCAAAAGGACCCCTGTGCTCAGCTATACAGTAAGGCCCTCAGGCTTACTCCCTCACTGCACCTCACAGACCGCTATACCCCAGCAAGGTAGCAGCATGCTCCTGGGAAAGTGTTCACTCACAAGCAGCTACAACTCAAGCAGATCCCCCAAGGTCAGATTTCAGCCACAACACTCACCTACTAGTCTCTACCTTTCCTGGAAAGGCTTTACTAGGTAACATGTTCCACTAGGGAACGCCTTTAATCCCCCGGGGAAGCTTTTACAGGCAGCATATGGCTCCCCTTCTACAGCCGTCGTTTGCACAAAGTGCCTTGAGGCAGGGGAAACTACGCCTTGCCCGCCGCCACACTCCTTCCGACGCCTGCACTCGCGGACATGAAGCCGCCTTTCCCTACGCGGCGGCAGGCGGCCCGCTGCGGGCACGGTAAAGCCGGGTCACTGCAGCTGCTTTACCCTCTCCTCCCGCCGGGACCCCGGTTTTACCGTGCGGCGGCGACGCCCCGGGCGG
>VZSV01000036.1:290427-357853 GCA_013398735.1 Nothocercus julius
GCGCGGGCTCCGCCCCCCGCGGCGCCGCCGCCCTCTCCCCGAGCGGAGGAGGCACCGCCGCTAAGGGGACGCCGCTAAAGCGAGAGCGCCCCCGCCAGGCGGAGGAGCGGGCAGACTCCCCCTGCGACCGTTAGCCGTTATAACCGTTACCTGCTGCGGCCGTAGCAGGCCGACGTCCCCCCAGGGATCGTTAGCTGTTACCTGTGGTGAGCGGGGCAGGCTGAGCCCCCATCTCTTTCAAAAATCCGCTTGTGATTTTGAGGAGCACTTCCTTTTTCCGGGACCCGAGAAGGGCCACGTGCTGCCGCGCGCGGGACGACGGGATGGGGCGGAGCTTCCCAGAAGGTTCTGGAAGGCGCGCCCAAGGCGGGAAGGGTTGAGGGATTCTTGAGTTACAGCCGTGAGGTGACCCACGGGGTCGCGGTTTGGGCCATGAGCAGCTGTGATTTGGGCCTGCTCAGTCAAGACGCTCGAGTACGGGCATCAGCGTGCCGCCAAACGGAGCGTATGACCCTGCAGCCTCTTCCTGCTGGCTGTGAGCAGCTTCCCCTGCTTCCCCGGCTGGAAGGAGGTAGTTGTGTGTTCTTTTTTCGCTTTGTTTCACAGGTTTTATTTATTGCTCTTAGGAGCTACACATTTTCCAGATGTAAGGTGTTATCATTTTATTTATGCTTGTGTCTATATGTGGCAGCACGCATCTATGCACTATATACATGTAAAGAGCTTTAAAACATGTTGCCAACATGGGAAAAGTAAGAGACTTAGAAAGTGTGAAATGGCTTAAGAGGAGATGGGGGAAACATGAGTGATACACCCACCCTCTCATTATCTCTGCCTGTTACAATGTGTAAAAGGTGGTGTGCAAGACAGCTGTCCAAAAAAAAAAAAACAAAAAAAAAACGCAAACACAAAAAATAAATTGAACAGATTATTTGCGCCCTGAAACTTAGGGATTGTTTTTATGCCATCTCTTGTTTTGTATTTTCCCTTTGGATAACTTTGTATGTCTGCTGATCTATGTCATGAATCCTGCTGCTATAAGCATTGCTCCATTCAGCAGTGCTAAGTAAATCACTTGTTCCTGCTTAATCCAAAAAAAAAAAATCCAGAACAGCAGCTATTCCCTTAGTATGCTGTTTTATGAGGTTGTTGGGAGGAAATACTGTTCTCATCCTTGAAGGCCCTGCACCACATGAGCCTGCACAGTGCCTGATCTGAGCTGTGTGGATTACATGCAGGAGTGAAGATACACCAGAGCAGCAGCAGGTATGAGAGCCAAGCTCAAGGCTGGGGTTGTCTTGAACTTTGTTCTACCAGAAGTCATTTCTGCACTCACACCTCACAGAGAGAGGTGCAGAGATGAGAGCTGTTTGGGTGGCTCGTGCTGGTGTGGAGGTCAGGCTGTGGTACAGAGTGGCCCATGGTCCCTGCCCTTGCAGCAGGTGGGCAGGCAGATATGCAGCACGCACTCTGTTTTGGCTCCTTCAGCACCAGGGACAGACCCACTCCAGAGACACTCCCCAGCCCAGCAGAACCGGCCCCATTGTGGGGCACTACCTACTGCAAGGCACCGGGAAACCTTCAAGAAGTACCTTCGGTGCTACAGTGTGTGCGTGATGTTCAGTATTCACAGGCATGCAAGACGCACAGAGACAGCATTGCTGCTTACACTGGGTCTCAAATGTCAACAATTACAATGCTTTTTAAATGAAAGGATCCTGAAGTGCTGTATGTTTCATAGGCAGGAATAAATTCAACAATGACATCATTGAAATACAAAACAACCATTTTAAATATGTCCCTAGTGTGGTTTAGTCTACTTAAAAGAACTGCAGTTGGGATTTGGTATTTCGCATCTTATGGCATCTAAAGTCCCTTTATCCCCTGTGTGTAACATGGCTAAATACTGACTGTGTGACGCACAGTAAGGGGTGTCTTTTGTCTCAATACACAAGGTGCATGGACCAGGCCAGGAAATCATGATCTAAGCTATTTATGTATTTATATCTGGCCAAAGATCATATTCACAAGGACTTAACAGTGGTTGTAGTGATAAGATTCTGCTGACAAGTCAGGTTACATCCCCTAGAAAGGGAACATTTTGCTTCTTGTGAAATGACTAAATACATGATTTCTCATGGAGCATTAAATATTCTAATAATTACTGCAAGGCAGTACAAAAAGACTGTCTGACATAGGGCATCAGGCAAATGGAACAGGTTAATTGTAGCATGGATTATAGAAGAGAAACCATTGCAGCTATTTTGTTGGTTTAAAACTGAAATAATATAATGGAGTACTTGATATGGAAGGACAAAAAGCATAATGTAGCATTAATTATCTAGCACGCACTGGTCAAATGTTACACTTTAAATAAGATCTGAAAAACTTACTGATGAGCTAAGTAATGGCCTTGGAATAGCTCTGTGAAGCAACTTCAGGATCCATCTACTACAGAAAGTTGAAGACTGAGAGTAGCTGGCTGGGCCACCCTATGCTGACAATCCTGCTTGCTTACTTGCTTTAGAGTAGCTGACCGGTAGATTCAGCTGTCCATTTTTTTTCTGTGATTAACTGTGTGTGACTTGCCTTTGACCCATTAGTTTCAGTCCAGCCTTGGCATTTGCCTTTTTTTGAAAATTTGGATAATTTTGCCAAGTGTTAATTTGGGGTTTTCCACAAGTCTTCTCTTTGTCCCACCATCACAATCTGATCTCTACGATGGATGAATTAGCTCTTCAGCCTTCGAGCACGGTAGGATCAATTTTCTTTTTTTTTAAAAAAAAGAAGACAGTTTCTTTCACGTTTCTGAAATTTCTGCTCCATAACCGATTACCATTACCAGACATTTGATGAGCTGTCCACATAATTAAGTTGCAGTAAGTGTAAATTAATGGTGCTGGAAATTTAAAAGAATGACAGCTGCCCAAGAAGACTGACTTTCCTTTTCCACAAGTGGTGGTGATATAGAAACTGGCATGTAAAGTAAACTGTGCCACTTAAGTGTGGACCAGTTTGCTCCCAGATAATACTTTCCACATCTGATCTCAAGCCCTGGCTAGCTGACAGGGTTAAGGTTCCAAGTACGCAAATAAACTGGTGACGTGTGGCTTTCTGAAAGCCTCTACTGTGACTGCAGCAATACTACAATGTTACCATTTGTTTGCTTTCCACTGGGTAGGCCTTATTTCTTTATGGTGACTTTAATGTGATTGTTCAGACAGACATGCTCGCTTCTAGAAGACTGCAGATCTGAGGTTAATTTGCACTGTGATTTACCCAAACTGTATCAACTCCAATAGATGAATCCTTTTTGTTTCCATAGGTCTTAATCCCTCAGGCTTCACAATGAGTGTTTCAATCAATTTTTAGAACAAAAATAAGGACTTCGTTTTTTTTAATGTGATTGTGTTTATTGCTCAGTGCTTCTGACACTTTCTATCTTTTGCACAGGCTGTGAATGGGAGCATAGGATTCAATGGTCTGTTTTTCCTTTCATTAGTGATAAATAGCCAATTTACCAAACGAAACGTGCGTTTTCCCTTTGGATAAAAAGACTGAAAGGAATTTCTCTAAAATGAATATTATAGATGTATCCATTTAACAGTATGATTCATGTGGGATTATGGCTTACTTATTCATTGACATTGGCAAAAAAAGCTGCCAAAGAAATTTAATATTTTAGATTTTCAAAATTATATTATTTTACAAAACAACAAATCTTAGCGAAACAAAGCAAACACAGGTCAGATGAGAATCATTTTGTTAGAGTGGTTCTACCATACTAATTTTATCCTTGTAATACAAAGATTGATCAATTCTATCTGCAGTTTTATCTTAACAGTTTTGACAAGTCCATAGTGCTGCCCACCTATAAACAAACAAAACAAAGTTCAAGCTGTTATAGAGTTCAATAACACATTCTTAATTAAAACTCTAGAGTTAAAACCAAAAATGTCTGCCCACATGGTAACCTCCTAGAACTGGTCCTATTGTTTCTCTGAGCTGCCTTATTAGCATAACATTCTTAATACAGGGTCAAATCAGAATGGCAGTGGGTAATTCAGGATGGACTGTCAGCAGGATGAACCCCAGCACCACAGTTTGACTCCCAACCACTGCTGTTTTCAAACTTGAGGCTAGTTAAGCCTCAAATGTCTGTGTTCTCTACAAAATGCCCAGAAAACTTATGCTCCAATTTTAGACAGAAGGAGAGCAGCACGTCTCTCAAGTTTAAACGTAGTATGTTCTCATTCAAGTTTGTCCCAGTAAAACTGGCCTCTTGATTCTAATTCACTGTTCAGCTGTAAATACGTGTTAACTGTGTGAAGTGACAGGCATTGTGAATCTCTTCCCACCTATTCCATGCAGTTTGTCTAGATCTCTCATATCACAGTTCAAGGCTGATTAATTTTGTCATTGCTTCTTCCTTAAAGCAGGCACTGCTAAACCTCTGAGTTTGGAAAGGGGTCACGACTTGAAACCTGTTAAAAAAAATCAGTATTTCTAATATAAATACAGCTAATATACCCTAGCTTTAAAGAACTTCATGTAAAACATTACTAATCTAACATTCGGGCAGCCCAAATGTGAGTGAAATGTCCATTTACAGATAAACTTGGGCAGTCAGGTAAATTGATTTGTCAAGGTCACAGAGGTACTCAATGCCTGTCAGTCTCAGAACTGTATATTTTTTGATATTTTCCAAAACATGGTGTCAGTTGAATATCAGTTTTGTTCAGTTTGATTATCTGGTGCCTTGATCTGATAGTTTGTTCAGCTGAGCCTATTGATTCACTGAGTCAATCTTAACTGGGACCTCTGAAGACTAATGTAACCTTAGCTGAGTAAATTGTGACCCAGGTGGCTCTTGCAAATAAAGACCTCTTTTTCTGAGCGCTAAAAAAATTATGTGAGCGTTAAAAGATACCCTTTTAAAACAGATATTTACAATCAAACATATAACATTTAGGTTACCAAAGAAGAAAGATTACCCATCTCACCTACTCTAAGAAACCAGAGCTAACATATATTTTATGCTGTCACTGAAACATGCACTACACTGAAGAAGCTGCAGTAAATGTGCAATAATGGTGAGTGGAATAACACTCGCTTTTGTGGGAATTCATCGTCTAGAAAATGGGAACTGTCTAAGCAGTTTTTCTCACAGTGCCCCGGAAATAATCTTTTGGACACTTGCTAGTTGCAGACAGAGATAAGGATTTTAAAATGATCTTGGCAGCCACTAGAGAATGGCTGCTGCTTTGTGGGTTTTTCATAGGGTAGCATCTCAGTGCCCCACCTTTTAAAATCTCAGAGAATTTGCTCTGGCTCTTTAAGCATAAGGTAAATTTGCTTTACCCCACCAGCTCAACAAATAATCTGGGGTAAACTGTTATTTTGAGCAGTATAGTTGTTAAAAGGGAAACAAAACTAGGCTAAAAGCTAATCACAACAGTTTTCATCTAATACATTTATGGTTGCAATCTGTCCTGACAGCTAGGTAAATCTACACAAGAGAATATGTGCAAAAACTTGCCACTCAGCATTAGTTAGGAGATTGTAGCCAAACTACTCCATCAGAATGCAGTGGTCGAACTGCTTTAGTTGAAGACTTGGCCAATTAGTAATCATTCAGCCAGAGTCAGCCAAATTCAAACTTCAGCCATTGGAAGTAATAAACCCTTTAGCTTATCAATGGTTCAATACAGAGCTGCTCACGCAATTTACGGATGGCTGATGTGTTGTAATAAATACTTCTGGCAGAGTCACTGGAGGCTTATAGTTAGATTAAAAGGGCAGGGTGAGAGAGCATGCTGGCTACCACAGTCTCATGTGATCCCTAATGAACGTGCTGCATACTGATTTTTAAATAATAAGGCGGATCAAAGTGAATTAAGTCAGAAAGGTTTGAAATGATGGTGACATGCCATTCTTTTTTTTTTTTTTTTTTTTTTTTTTTTTTTGTGAAAGGCAGTTCAAAGGTTAGTTTATTATGAAACTTGCTCAAAGACCCTGTGTTAATGTTCTAGTTTCTGTTGTAGTTTATTTCCAGATCTTTATGATTTTCCAGAGCATTAACCTCTGGCTCTATAATGTTAGATGATCTGTTTATGGACAGCACAGACATCTGTTGTCATTTAGTCTAAATCTTCCACTTTTCATTGATTTTGCAGGTTAGAAGAGCCCACAGTGATCTGAAGTGACCTCTGGCATTACTGTTTTCTTAAGGGAAGTGAGGTTTAGAAGCTGAGGGACTTATTTGGAATTCACTGTACAGTAGTGTATCAGATACAGACCCGTTGGTCAGTCCTGATTGAGATGTTAACATGCTCTTTGATTTTCAGTATATGGATCCAAATTTTGCAGCTTAGTCCTATGAACGCATTAAATTACTGAGTTTTAAAAAAATCTATGGATAAAGTGAGATAATTCGTGTAGTTATCTCTCTCCAAATTATGTACATAAATATATCATTTTCTCAAGCCTAAATGTTTCTGAGAGCTAAGCTACTGAGAGAATTAAACTTGCCTTGATTTTCCCAAGTGGTATTTTTTTGATTCAAAGGGTATGCAAAAAGATTGTTTCTCAGCTGAGAGGAAGAAAGATCAGTAATACCTTGATGGTGAGATGCGAAATGTATAAAATCATGTAGGAGCAAATGGGAATTGACAGATTGTGTAATTTGCACTTGTACAATGTTCTTGTACAGTGAGCAGAATGAAGGACTTAAAAAGAAGGGCCCATCATGTCAGAAAAAATTCCTGAACTTCCTCTGTTCAGTCACAAGAAACTTGCGTGTATTTAAAGTGTAGCTTTATTGCAGTTCTCAATAACAAAAGCTTTGCTTAGACTCAGCCAAACTTTCCTACTGAATTCTAGTGGCTAGAGAAGGACAAATGGGAGATTAATTCAGGATCCTGCTGTTACGTGGTGAGTTCTTAATGAGATCACGTCATTCTTACCTGCATGGCTATGCCCATGCATTTGTCCCTGGCTTTCTGTTGGCAAAAGTGCATTGGTCTTATCTAAACCAGAAATTTTAAATTCCCCAGAAATGTCTTTTAGTGATGTTGGTCACTCAGTTGTGTTTTTTTTAAAAACTCTTGCAGTAATTTTATTTTTGAAAGCTGGAATTCAGGCAACTCACAGTATTGCCATGTTCATGACCTGGTATAATAAGCAATTGCCTTTATGCTCTGACCCAATAAAAAGGGAGCAGTCTCATCTGAGAGGGGATTCTTTCCATGTCAGGAGACAGCACAATGAAGGGAAGCAGCCAGATACAGCTCTCTAACTCATACTGTGGCCTCCTTAGCCACAGCAATGCCTCTGGAATCAGTATGATCTGACTCTTACATATGAAAAAAATCAAGGAGGGTTGAGGCAGTGAAAGGGGCAAAAAGAAATCTGATAGATGATGACATCTCTACGTTTATTTGCTGATAATAGCCTTCAAAAGAATTGGGGGGAGAGACTTTTCTATATAAGGCTATTTTATTTGATCACACTTCAAAATTCCCTAGCTTATTTACAGGTGCTTTATTAAGATGCAGTGCTAATGAGTATCCTAAATGGATTTCTTTTTCTTCCTTTGCTTTTGGCAATCCTCTGAAGTGACATTTCTGGATAAAGCAAAAATTAAAATGATTGTGATTTCTTGAAATGAAGCTTTGCAGGATGTTTCATGGAGATTTCATGATTTTTAATTCCTTCTGTCGAAATAAATGGACCCTGCACTGTTCCAAGGGAAAGCTTTTTATAGTCAAAACTGCATGAAACTTATTTCTCATCTGACTGAACATAATGATCCAGGACTGAAAAGACTAGTAGGGTTTTGTTGCTGTTTTGTTTTGTTTTTATTTTTATTTTTATTTTTATTTTTATTTTTATTTTTATTTTTATTTTTATTTTTATTTTTATTGCTCTTCAGATGAGGAATGATTTTTCAGGAAAAATCTACAAAATGAAAATAAACCACCCCTGAGCTACCTGAAGGTACAGCAACAGCTCTGTACTTCAGAGTAGTTACAAGAATGCTGCTCCCTTCTTGCTTCATTGAGCAGCATTTGAAGGTGCATGTTAACCAGTGCGTTTGGTAAACCAGCACTTAAAGTGAGAGATATCAGCACACTCTAAGGGATTTGCTATATGCCTCTGTTACTCAGATCTGAAGATTTTTTATTTTTGAAGAGAGTTTGTTTTTAAACCTATTTTCCTTGCATATGTCTTTTCCTCTTTATCGAGTGGGCTTACATGGCATGCCTAATACAAGCAAATAAGAGGAGAGATATTACCCAAACAGTGAGGCACAGAGTGTCTTTGGGCTGTTCTGTGTTTACAGCTATGATCAGTCTAGTGTGTATTAATACTATCCCAAAAGTTTGATGGAGAAACCAATTTCCTCGGAGTCGAAGGTCAGCACTGGGCAAATACATGAGGGAATCAAGAGCCCTGTGATGATAACCACATGCTTCAGGCACTGGAAATGTTGCCTTAATTTTTTTAAGAATATAGTCTCTTCCTTTATTCCTTCCTTCCCTGAGCTTTGCTGTATTCGTAATAATTGTTATCTTGGAATTCAGACTTTCACAAGTTGCCCTGCTTTACATCCCTTGAAATTAATGGAGATAGTTGAGTTTAAAATGATGTGAGTGATACTAGCAGATGTCTTACAAAGAATAACCTGGATCTGGACAGGGCAGTAACAATGGTCTGTCTGATGTTCACAGCAGAACTAAACTTAAGTTTTTTCAGAGTGTCATTCTAGGTAACGTCTGGGGAAAGTTGTTAAAATTATGTTCATTTGGTTGTGACAGATCCTATTAGCGTTAACCTTGTGTCATGGATGATATTGCTGGTCAGTGACTCCCTTCTCCCTGCTTTGTTTTATCCACCAAGCAATGGAAAACATGTAGTAATTGCAAAGATGTCTGTTAGTGTCTCACAACCTATTCAGAAGATGTCCCTCATGAAACTGCATGGCAGATCTTGTGCTGTGCACTGATGTGGTCTCAGATCTTTGTGTCTCTTTCTGAACCATCTTCTTGTATGCATGTGGAATTCACAATGAAGACTAAATGGTGGAGGAACTGAGTAATGGCTTTGTATTTTACTTGGTGAGTAAAGGACATTTAGCAAAAGTCCCTTCCCTTGCCCCCCCCCCCCCGCCTCCCCTGCAAAACTTTTAAATACATACACAATATGTTTGTATTTTTAGGGCGCCATAATTGTATTTGTTGAAGCTTATTCATACTGAAGTTAGATGACAATATTAGTAGTTGGCATCTTCTTTGTGGGGAGAAAAGAGCACAAATTAATATAATATAACTTGTATTAAAAGAATTTTCTGAAACAAACCCACAAATACCAGAACATTCCTACTTTAGAATAAAAGTTTGGAATTCAGGCACAGAGAATCTTACTGTGCTAATAAAACAGCGGAGTATTCATTAATACTTCTAATTTTCCAGTCTTCTGCACTCTGGAGTAGCCTCACAATCTGACCTTCTTTGATATTGCTACTGTGCCCATATCATCAAGTTTCGCATTATCAATGTAAGAGACAACAGTATCCCCTGATAATCTGTGATATAAGAAAATTACATATTGCACCATAAATGAAAACACCAAACAGTAATGAGCTAAGAGCCATATGATGAGCTTTACTTTTAGATTATGTCTGTGTTAGTTTGCTGCTTGCTGAGACAGTTTAACCTGAGCTACAGCTTGCTCTTTTTCTTCTGTACAGTGTAGTTGAGGCTTGACCCAAGCCTGCTAAAAATCAATAGGAATAATTCTATTAATTCTGCTTATCTTCAGGCTGCAGAATTGAACTGTGAATTTTCATGCTTCTCAGTCTAAAATGAGATGGATCATGCCGAGTTTTCTGAAGGTGAGGTTTAAAAAAGTACTCCCACATAGAGTCTCCTTGACTAAGTTTGGTTACAGCTTCCCTGAAAGCAGTTATAGATGTTTTTGGTACTGAATCTCAAATACAGGTGTTTGTGCAAGTTTAACAATTAACAAAAGGAGAAGGGTGGGGAGAGGGAAGTTTGTTGTAAATAGGCCTGAATCCACCTCTGTTCTTCCCAGCCCGTGATACTACTACTGATGCCTGTTTTCAAAAGAATCTTCATAATTGAGAGCTGATTTCATTGCCAAAAGAGTATTTGTAGGTAATGTGCCAACACACCACCGTGAGGCTCGCTTTGTGGTCGGCTTTCACAAGATCCCCATGTCTCTATACACAGTGAGGTGATATCGATGTTTGGAAAATGCTCTAGTGACTTTCTGGGCTGGCAACATCTGGCAGCATTTGCTTTGTTCTGTGGGCCAGGTACATAGAGCTCCTGTGCTGGGCATCTGGTGGAACCTGTTCTAACTGTTCTGCAAAAGAGAAGGCTTTTCTAGCTTTTGTCCTTTATATTAGGCTGATACGGCAAATTTGCTTTTCTAGCTTTATTAAGCTTACATTGATCATATATTTAACCTACTGACCTTATTGGGGATGTAAATAGGGCAACTTCATACATCTTGACAACTGTTCAGGAGTTAATGCTGAAGAAACAGCAACCTTCTTTTGCTCTGTATAAAATGTTTAGTACATGCGATTTTTGTCCATGCCTAGGCTTGTTAAGAATGACAGTACTAATAACTTATTTCTTTGTTTTAAGATTGCTTTTATATAACCCAGTTTATAACATGGGATTCTTTATATGCCTTTGATGCATGTAACAACTGCACGCCTGCAAGCACAGGCATTCCAAGTAAGATAGCTGTTGACAGCCCCTGAAATACCCCTGACTGATAAGCTAGCACAACTCTGCAGGCAAGGCCCCTTTCTCTGTAGTGTCCCCTAGAAATAGTGCTTTCAGAAGCAGAAAAGGATGACTGCTTAGGGTTACTGAGATGCTGACATCTTTCCCTAAAGGATCAGAAAAGGATGAGGGCCATAGTACAGTACTTTTACCAAATTTTTTGTCACACACTGGGGGAAAAATGGGCACCTGCAGCTTACTCCCATTATGCCCAAGAGCTGTAGAGACATCCACAAAGTGTTGGAAGGGCTTTTGTTCTTTCTGCATGTCAGGCTTTTTCTCTGCTGGTTTTACATATGATGTCAAGTGAACTGCTCTGCTAACGGAATTCAGAGAAAGTTTTACTCTCTGTACATTACAATAATTGTAAGTAAAATTGTACTAACAGATCTGCTCTGCACTTTCCTTTATGGCAAAGTTTGTATCTGCATACATGAGCGTGTGTGAAATTTGCTCTGCTGTGATGACAGTTGCTAATTCAGTGGTGGATGCAAAACTATTGCCAAAAGAAGTGTGGGAAATGAGATTTTAACCATCAAAACAGAGGGACCAAGATGCTTGGTGAAAAGATTGGCAGTGTTCAAAAACTTGCTTGGATAGTCAGACCAACACATCTTCACTTTTGAACTACGTCTGAGTTTGGACTTGGGTCCTTGGAGGTGAAAAGCTTGTCCTTTAAGTCACAACACTGCCCGCTACTCCCTTTGCCCACAGGCTGCTCTGCGAACAGCTGCTGTAGCATGAAAGGCCAAAGGGAAGGGCCTCAGTTTTGCCCTAGTCCGTTCACACCTCTATGTTACTGGTACCCAAGTATATGATAGACTGCGGGCTCTTCGCAGTGCAGAACAAGCTGTGCAGCTGACTTTAACTCAAACACAAATCCTCTAGTCCTAAATTATTTTCATCCAATCAATAATCCCTATGAAGGGTTATAAAGAGTCAGCAAAATGGAAAGAATGGTTGCCAAGCAGAGAATACAAGACACAAATAAAGCTGCTAAGATGAAATGTGAATGAATAATGATTTATTCCAAATGCCACTGGGATTACTATGTGAATGAGTGGGAATAATATTCAGATGCAATGAGTTTTGTCAGCTTTCCCCTGAATGATTTTCATAACCTCAGTAGCTGTGAAGGGAAAGTAAAGCTGCATTAAGTACATAAGGAGGATGCACAAGAGTTTTGAAATGCTCCAGAACCAATTCTCTCTAATTAATATATGTTTTTCAAGCTTTTTGTAAGTAGACAAGCACTAACAGCTGTTGTTCTTTTTATAGCTACAGAATAATCTCTAGTACATGTTGGAGTTGAAGGATATAGAGAACAACATGCTGTGGATTCATTAGGCTTTTATAGTCATGGAAATATTCTCTTTATGTCCTCTAAAAGTGGAAGGGAATGCAGAAGAACACAGAGTACAGTCTTCAAGAGTACTAATTGGGAATGAAATTGAGAGGGGAGAAGGGGTTAGATCTAGTGACACATATCACACTCGAAGGCATCTTATTAACTCAGCATGTCTGAGCTTTAGCCTGTTTCTGTGAACAAAAGGTTCAGCCTATTCTATCCCTGTGAAACGGGCAGTAATAAAGCATTCATTTGCTAGCATTTGATTCCCATTTTGCACTGGTGTGAATGGCCTTCATAGCAAGAATGGGGGAAAACTGCTGCATCATGTTTTCAAATAATTAAAAAAACTAGGCCATAAATCATAACAAAGTTCCTCAGTCTTGATAAATATCTTTGAACACAGTTCCTGTTTGAAGATGATATGTTTTTCCCCTCTGTTTTTCCCCCTGTTATTCTTAGCTGAATGCATGATCAGTTTAATATTGTCTTCTGTCTGAAGACAATATCTGGTTGTGATAGGTAAAGGCCAGAGCTGTATTGGCTCGCTCTCTTCTCTAATGCCCATGATTTTATGTACATGAGAACATCCTGGATTTTGAATAATTTGTTTCTTTGGGCATTTTATTACCTGCCTGAACTGTTTTACTCATGATCCCAAATTTGGTTGTTGTGGAAGTCATCTGTTCAATTTTTTGGATTTAATAACCCGGTTTGAGATAAGTTTCCAAAAGTTTACTTCAAGTAAGTGCACCAAGTCTCCTGGAACCTACTCTATTTTTTTTTCAAAGGGATGAGTTGGTAACATTTTTGTTTTAAAACTTTTTCCCATGTGATATTAGAAAGAGTGGTTTACTTGGAACAAAACTACTTGCCCCTTTCTTTGGAATAAACAGAGAATTACTTGGAGGGTAGGGATGGTGTAGGGAAGAACTGTTTCTGAACTGTTTCTGTAGTTCTCTGTGCCCTGTTCTTCTGTGCTCAGAAAGTATATATATTCCCCCATGTGGACTGACTTTGCATCTCATTGCTGTTGGATTGCGGATTTCTGTGGATTGTAGATTAACTGTCCATTTAATCTTGTGCCCTAGAAGGAACACCAGGGAAAAGCAGAAAATTACTATTTCATAGAACCATTTCCTTTCTGGAGGAATAAGTACAAATGAAAGGCAGTCATCATAGAGAAGACCTTGACTATATGGATACTGCTGGGTAGAGAAGGCAAAAATTAAAATGTTCATGCAGAGATTATGTGGACTCCACAATCTGCAGAACAGATCTTTATGGGCATCCTTCTAATCCTCCTCCACCTATGGTTTACTTTAGAAAAGCAATGATAAACTGTTTTTAAAAAGTGGAGGTCAGTTCTATTTCCTTAACCATAAGACATTTCTCTACGTATACTGCGTTCATCTCTTGGCATCTTTTTAGGGGAAGTGAGGAGGAGCTTCCTGGCAAATTTCTACTGCTCAGAGGAGGTTAGCTAAGTTGTGGTAAGATGCCTTGTAAATAACTGTCAGGAAAATAATCTAGGTAGGGAAGAAGAGCCCAGGCTTGCCTTCTGTGTAATTCCCTTCCCTTCTCCCAGAATCTCAGAAGTTAAAATAAAGAATCAAGACTTCAACCTTGTGCTCAAGTGCATTGCCTTTCAACCCATACTGTACAAGAAAATGAGGGAAAACATGTTAATGAGAGAAGGGAGCACTGGGTGATTAAGTTTTCATTTGCTAGAGGAATTTCACAATAATGAGGAAAACATTTGCAGGAAGTAATTCCCCCCCCAAAATCTTTCAGCTTTATCTCTAATAACTATGAAATTAAGATATATTTTAGTGAAAAGGGTCAATTTTGAATCTCATATTTCCCCTTCCTCTTAGGTTAATCTTAAGATGCTTTTAGTTAAGATCTATACGTTGGTGATATATACCTGAGCAGAGGAAAATCCAACTGAAAGAAATCATTTTGAGCTGCATAAAGAAGAAATAATAAAATTGTGATGCGACTCAGATCAAGAAATGAACCACTGGAAAAAGCTCTCATGCTGAACAGTTGACTCTTCTTGGTTTCATCTTTGCTTGCCTATGAGAACATAGGAAGGTTTTCTGGATTTAGCTGATCCGTGATTGTTCCAGAGCACAAACTGATACTATGGTTTTCGCCATCTACTTAGCTATTGGAGTTGCTTTTCTGTCTGTGACTCTTGATCTTAGGGTAGAGGAAACCAGAGCTGTGTTCAGAAGGTGGCTCTACTCCTTGGACATTGCTGTATGTTATTATAATGCTGGGTATCTGGGCTGCAGATGGTGTCTGGTGAGATTCTCCTTTTCTTAGTCCAGTACCATTCGGGCTTTCACCTGTCTGAAGCGTGGAAGGATTTAAGAGAAATAGAAAACACAGAACAAGGAGATCAGGTTGCACTGTCTATGAAAAAGTAACATATGTTTAGATGAACATTTTGCCAATTCTAACTATTGACAATCCTAGCTGCTCATTCAAAGCCATTCAAAGCTTTTCCTCCGAATGATGGAGGAAAAGGTAGACTTGAATGTTTTTGGGATGTTTCACAAATGAAAACTTTTTCTTTTGAGAAAACTGTCGTTAAAGAGGTTAATATATTAAAGCATAGGACTTTGTTGCTACTTCAGAATCTGTTCTGCTGTGATAAAACACCAGGTTAATGACAGCACATCCACCATGAACAAAAGTGCTGAGAATGTGCTGAAAGGGCCTAATGAATTCAGTGAAAAAGTGTTCCTACATAATGAAATAGAGGTAAGTGAGATGACACCTTTTTAGGTTCATTGTAACATGGAAATTTTGAAAGAAGAGCAAACTGGAGAAAAGAGTAAAAACATGAACTGAAGTGAAGGTTAATTAACTTATTTTGACAGTAGCAATGCTAGCTGTGACTTGCACAGGACTGAAAAAGATAGTGTTAGGATGATGCTAGCAATAGCTTGTACTAACACTACTAGCTTGTACTAGCTCTACTAACAGTGCAGTAGTAGTTTAACATGTTTGTATTACATTGTGATTGATAGATTAATAATAAGCTCCCATTTTGCATCCAGCAACTCTTTTCTCTTATTCCCCCATCTTTCAAACCTTTGGAGCAAGTTAACTCACTTTGGGAAGATGTCAGAAAAAAATAAACAAAGAGGCACTGGGACAACAGCCTACTGAATAGGGCTCGGGCATGTTTCAAAAACTTAATTGTGTGTCCTCCAAGTTGCATGTTTTAGTTGGCTGGCACTACCCAAACAGAGAACGTGAAACAGCTAGCAGTATCAATTTATAGAGTAATACTTTTCAAAGGAATATGGCTGTTCCTCTGAAACAGCTGCAGTCCTTTGGAAAGTATTCCTGAATGGCTTATCTTCCTCTGTATATTATTTATTTGAGGTATGGCACAGAGTTAAGACTTCCATGCTCAACTAAGGAAATCACAAACCTCATCGGGGAACCTGCTGAATCCATGAAAATATTTGAGTTGGACTTTAAGTTGGAGAACTGTGTAGCATGTTTGTTTTCCATCAAAGTCTGATAGTTTCAGCAATGCATTCTACCACTTGTGACATATTTTTATATTCCATTGAGAGTATCATTTTTGCATCAACAACAAATGAGTTAATTTAATGTCCAAGACTGGGAGAAGATGTCATTATTTTTTATTTACTCTCTTAGACCCAGGACAAATAGTAAAATAACAATTCTTACAGCAGATGTAGCAGTGTACTCTGTGACATTCAGATCCACCATGGATATGTCAACAGAATCTACAAATGTCTGAAAAAAAAGCCCAAGATAAATGACATATAGGTATTTCACAATATCCTGCAAATTTGAAATGCAAAGAATAGGAAAGATAAAAGGGGCCAACAGAGGCCTGAAATATAGCAATATACTGAAGGCAGCTTTATTTTCTACCTCTCCAGTAACTATATTTGTCCATTTAAGAAGAAAGGGGAGACAACAAAAAGATGTATCAAGTAATTTGTGTCACTGAATACAAACTTAAATAGAAGACGTACCACCCAGATGCCAGGTTCAATACAAGAATTCCTCTGCCTGTCAAAATGCAATAAAGACAACTGGATAATAAGCCAGCTGAGGGCAGCCTTAAAGTATTAATTCATGTTTTTCCCTGTCTTTTAGGCAGAAACAATCATGACTAATTATGATAAAATGCTCAGATTTATTAACCAACCAGTAGTCTGAGAATTTATATACTACACAAACTTATTACCTTCTGAAAAATCCCACATTCGTGGATTTTACGTTTAGGATTAGCTCTTATGTCACTAGTTTCCTTTGTGTCGTTTCCCTTTTCATAGGTAACCCATCTGCTAGCAGGTTTGGAGATCATAGTGGTGATACCAGTTTCTGTATCAGTACAGCCCTAAAATGAAAAAAAACATAGTTTGGTGACCATCCTTGACACAGAATACACAGCAGCACGTGTACTGCCTTTTTGTATTGTGAATGTGTCTGTAGAAAACTTAAAACTTAGTTAATCTAAATAGAGTGCAGAAACAAAAGAGCATTGAAGCAGATAACTTTGCTTGTCTGAGTGTTTTAAACTTGAGCCCTGTATTACAGCTGATCGGATAGTACTTGCTAATATAATCAGACAATTCTATGGTAAACTCAAATAGTTAAGGAATGTGCCCACTGTTGTCACTCTGAGCAAGATCCAGGCTTACTCGTGCCTTACAAAATGTTCCAGGATGAAGTCTGCTAATTGTTTGCTTTTTTTTTGTTTTTGTTTGATGGTTTTGGAATAAATTTTGTTGTCAATTTCACTATTTTTTCCTTGAATAGTAAGGGTCATTTTCCTGGGCAGAGATTAGTGTTGGATTTTTATAGGGTTCCTCCCTTCCCTGCACTCATAGAAAGAAAAGAACTCACAGCATTACTGAAGAAATCTGTATATTTTTAAAGAATTTTAATGTATCAGCTGATAAGTTATGTTAATGCAATTTTTTGTACTCCTGTGGACACAAAGTTATTTTGTGCCAGAGTAAACAATTTCCAGTCAGTTCTTCATAATGAATCAGGTTTCGCAATATTAAAATGTTTCTGGTTTAGTTGGCCAGTTTTAAAGCATTCAGGCTGAATGGTGACTATTATCCAGAAGAATTTTGTTTTGATTGTACTCAACGGCCAAAACATATAAAATATAAAGAAATAGAAACATTATTGTTCGAAACAACAGAATTCAGACCTTGACTGCATCAGATACAATTATCTTGACTATGAAGAAAATCACAGAGAAATAACGACCTTTTCATCTGTTTGGAAACTGTATTCAAAATAATTGCATAGAGGGCACTAATGTGCTTCTAGCAAGCGACAGCGAGCCTGGGACTCAGAACACCTGACCTCTTTCCAGCTGCTATGCAGAATGTTTGGCTTCAATTAGACTGGCAGCAGCGAGCTGTTGTTTTCTCCCCAAATGGTTTTGTAATGGATGTCTTGATTTGTCTGAATACAATTATTAACATTTTTTCCATGTGCAGCCCACATCACCTCCAGAAAGCATTAGCTGTTTCCTTGAAATCTACTTTTCACTAAGGAACTATTTTGTTCACAGCAGTTTCTTTTTCTGCAGTCCAGACTCAAACCTGTGGTCAAACAAGCAATATCCTAGAAATATGGTCAGGCTTTCAAGGATACGTCGACTTCCTCAGTTTCCAAAATTCCTCTTATTCCCTCTTTCCATTCTTCCTTTAGAATCATAAAACACCAAGAACAGAAGGACATACGTTCTGCTTTTATATGTCAGCCTTCTTATATATCACTTGTCACTTTGGAGCTTTCTCTGGAGCTCTTGTAATGAGCAGCATAATCATAATGCATTTCATCAAAATCAGCAACCACTTTGAAGGACTCCATCTGAAAATTAGTTACTCTGTAATTAAAAATGCATATATAGAAAGTGTCTTCCTTACGGATTCGCTGTCTGAGATGGAAGATAGTCGCCTTCTTCCTTTCTGGGGCCGGCTCGTCTCCGAAGTCTGGCTGGTGATGGTGGATCGTCTGGAAGACGGATACCTGCTGAAAGACTGGCAGCCTTCAGGAGAAACTCTCAGCAGGGATCCAAGGCAGGGAATGTGTGTTGCAATGGCTGTTCTAATGCAGGAGAAGTAGAGCCAGTCAGGTTTTCTCCATTAGCATAAAAATCAAGTCACCATAAGCAATGTGTTTATTGAGAAAGGGGGAAGAATGTTGAACAGACTGAAAAGTTACTGGTGCAATGAAGTGTTTCCCAGATAGACGGAATCTCATGTGCAATTACCCTGCAAGATCACTTATTCAGAGTGTTCTGTGAAATTTAAATTTATTGCTTTGTAGGGATAAGGACATCAAAATATAACTCTTCTAATGTAAGGGAGCTATTAAAATGATGTTTTATCTGCTTTCAGCTTAATAAGTGCAAATACAAAATTCCATCCCCTCAAATGAAACCTTGCTGAAGTACCACATAGTGAATTATTTTAATCTTCCCCTAAGCAGCTGCCCTAGCTTCCTCTTGCACATCTGTCTGCTTGGTATCTGTACAGTTGTACAAAATGTAAAGTAATGTTACAGTATTCATTACATCATATGCAGTGCAAGGAACCTCTTTTGCTCTCCCTCCCAGCCTTCCCCACTTACAGATCTACATTTGCCTGTTTTCTGTCCAGTTCCCCGTTATGTCTTTGTAAAGGGTGAAACAACACTCTGGCTTTGCTTTCAGATCCCACATGCTACATATCCCCTTGTTGTAACAACTCAGAAGAAATATTAAATGAAATATGGAAACTTGAAGAAAAGTCGGGAAGACACACAGAGTAGGAAAGAATTGGATTCTTTTACTGAACTGCATCTCTCACAGGCCTTGTTAATTTAACAAACTGCTATTTGTAACACTGACAAATATCATCTCCCATGGAGATATTAAAAAAAAAAGAACACGGTGCTTTGGTCTGAGCTGGGGAAGGTCTCTATCTTTTATCAAGTGACCAGTAAGGACAGATCAGCATTTTCCAGCTCCCATCTGCACAGTAATTTGTTCCAAGTACAAACTTCACTGACGTTTTTATGGTATTGAGAAGTTTTCTTGGGGAGAGAGACTGTCCTGCAAGTAAAGTAGAGTTCAGGTACTGGTCCGATAGGTAAGAAAGTTACTGTCTGATGATCTCCACTGTATTAAACTTAGCTAATAAGAGTAAACTTACCTGTATTTGGGGTGACCGATGGCATAAATGATGGGGTTGTGGATGGCAGAAGCTTTGGCAATCACAGCTGGTATGGAGTTCATGTAAGGTGTTAGGACATGGGAATACCTAAAGTAATGCAAATACATTATATTTAAACTTTTAGTAGTGAATTCTAGGTAGTCTGTGCACAGTTATATACCAAAGCTTCATTGCTGTTCCAAAGAAAGTAAAAGAGGAGATTTTGAACCGAAACAGCCACCGGGAAAATTTTATATACTTGGCCAGCAAAAGTCAGCCCCAGCCTAATTGCATTTCTGAGAAACATGATCTTGGTGCTTCTCTCGGGCTCTGATGTGCTTCTCTACTAGGTGATAAACCCCTGTGTTGTTTACCCTAGCTGTAAAAAAATGTGGGCCAGTTAGCCTGCAGTAAAGGAACACACCTTCAGCAGAGTACCTCTTCCAAACTCAGCAGATGTACCTGCTGAATCAGGGTAACCTGATTCAGATTCCATCCATTCCCTCAAAATAGAATTTAATGCATATGCAGAATGCAGCATTATCAGGAAAGAGAAATCCGTAATATAAATAAATCCGTTTTCTTATTCAGACTTTATTTTTTTGTCTGACCTGAACTAAAACTGAAATAAAGTGTCTTCAGGTTTCAGATGCTAGGCTCATGTGTTACTACGACATGCATATGTAGAGGTGGATACGTTGATTATTACAACACTAAATAAAGTTCAGGCTGTTCAAATACTCTTGCATAGAGAATTTGCCTTCAGAACTCATCAGCAGTTTCGTATGCTGCCAGTATAATCTTCGTGCCTTTTTTTTTTTTTTTTTTTTTTTTTTTTTTTGACAAATCTCGCTAAGGAAAAAAAAAAGTCAGCTGGTGCCTCGTTTGTTAAATGTTTCTCCTGATTATGTGTGTGGTTTGAATGCACTTCAGGTTGACAGGTGACAGTTGCCTTTTATCCATGGCAGCCTTTACAATGTCACACTTTCTACTTTCACTGAATATTTCTTTGTTGATACATTTGTAATTACCCAGCAAAAGCTATCAGAGCAACAACAGAGTATGGTGACCAGGAAACGACGTAAAGCAAGATGACAACCAGTGCAATTTTAGCCATCCTCCACTCAGTTTTCATCCTCTGATACTGTTTCTGGAACTCTCTATTTCCATGTTTGCATCCAAATGTCTGAACAGACCTAGGAGAAATAAACATATTACAGCCAAAAGACAGGTAGAGTTGATCAAATAACTTCATAAAATAGGGAAAGAATTACTCTTGCATTAGTTTATGCTAAAAGTCATATTTTTTTAATGTATGTTAGCTGTATGTGACCAATTCCTCGCAATTAAAATACACTTCTGTTGCACTGATTAATAGCAAAATTCCCATTTGCCTCAGTGGAGAAAATAGTCCTGTACCAAAAGTTTTTCAAGCTAAATCAGGTATTCAAGCTCAATGAATGATATTCTTGCAGAAGCCTTTGCTTCTCTAGGTCAGATTTTGGGTTCATTACTCTCACTGTGTAATTTCTTGATATGTGACTAGATATGATGAAGTCAGTAACGCAGATGCTGTGACAGTCACTGGCCTTAGAGCCTACAATTAAATTTTTTGCTTTCATTAGCTCTTTGCCAAACATGGAACTGGCAGTTCAATTCCATCCATTTTCCTGTGGAATAATTGTTGATATGCTGTGTTTCTTTGGTATTTCTTTTCTGAGTTGGGTCAGTTTACATAATCCTGCCTCATCCTCTAAGATTCCTGGGCAGCTACTCGTACCCTTTTTGAATCTCTAATGAGTATACTGAGTGGCTCTGGCTTAAAATCAGAACTCTGAATAACCCTTTAAAGGATCATACTTTTTGAGATACTGATTACTGAGAGAATTCTGAGAGATTACTGTATTGATTACTGAGAGAATTCTGTTTCTTTTCTTTGTAATAGATACAAATACAAATTGAAGAACTTTGATTTTTGATTTTTTTTTTAATAAAGTCTCTTGAACTAAGGAATGAAAACCCAGCCTGTTGGCTACTTACTTGTTGGCCTTCTTGATAGCCTCAAAGATAAATATGTAACTGTATATGATAGCAATCAAAGGAATGAAAAAGACAAAGCAGAAAAGCAGCATTGTATAGGCACGGACTGATGGGGTGAAAGTTACGTAGTCCCAGGAGCAGGAGGTCAGCAGGCCCTCAGGAACATACGCACCTAGGCAGACAGACAGGAGAAGGGTTAGGCCGTGAGTGATGCTTGTTAATTCTGAGGTCAGAACTTAAAGATATTCAGAATAATTAGGGCCTTAGTTAGTCCTGTTCTCTTTGAGGGAAGAGTTTAAAATGATATCCAACTCTTCTTTTAAAACGCCTCTTTTTATTTTCTCTTAATCTCTTGCCTTGTGCATTTAACTGAATCATCCTGTTTCAGTTCTGAAAAATGATACAAAGCTCAACATAGACAAAAGGCACCTCCAGAGCTTCACTGCGTCTTGGATCAGACCTGTGTTGTTTTCACATATCTCCATTTCCTTTCATATTGCTGTCTTCCCTGGGAGTGAAATGAAACTGATTGCAGTAGCTACCTCTTTTTAAGTTCTGCAGATAAGGGAAATTTATTGTGCAAAGAAGAGAGATTTATTGTGCAGATCAAATTAATTTTTTTGTGAAATAAAGTACTTGTAAAAGAAATATCACACATACATAAAATGCTGCCTGAAATATAATCTCATTAGAGAAACTGTGTCGAACTCTTAAGGAAATTGTCAACAGCAATGTATTTTACCTTTTATATTTTAATTTTCACTCTTTACAGTGATATTTTCTGTTATTTTCTATATGTTCTGATATTTTCTGTAACTCTTAAAAATATTGTACCAGATGTTCCATATACATCTAATTATATGAGTACTGCAGATACTATTAGAGTCTAATTATAAGAGAAACTTAATACCCTTCAAGTAATTATTCTGCATTTTCATGTTAAGATCTGAGCATCTAAAACTACATGCCACAATTCTCTTCTTAAATCTCCTAATTAAACTGAAGGCTACTTCTCCAAGTACCACAAATTGCCTGCTAAGCGTGCTGCATGTTTCAGGGGAGCCAGAACTACAATAATAAAGCAGTAACAGAAAAATCTACTGAAATTGCACTCAGCAACTGAGTTTGCTGAGTTGACATCCTTCAGGAAAATACAAAACTCTCTCACCTTGGTTGAGCTCACACTCATTCTGTTTTGAAATTAGGGAACACATTGGGCAGATTTAACTGACGAGTTCGTTCTAACTTAGTTACTGAATACTGGTGACTTAAAGAAAACGAATGGTACTGAGGCAGATTGAAATGGAGAAGAATAACAGAAACTCTGTGTTGTAAGCAGTGAGGATCAAGATGCTCTTTATGCGCTCCAGTTTCCATGCACAAAATTTAAGTTTACAGAAGCAAATTAGTTACTTAGTTATTACTAAATGCCATCCTTACAGGAAGCCTTAATGAAGGCACCAGTGGTTGTCTGGATGATGTGACCAACTCCTAGTGCAATTTGCCCTTCTACAATACAGTCAAGACACACTGAAGATGTACTTGCACAAAGTACTCAGACTGTATTCCTCTTTTATATGAATAAAGAGATTCAGATTGCCAGCACACTCTTACACAGCACCTTTGGGGAGGAAAAAGTCATCAGAAAAAATACAAATTTATTAACTTCACCTTAACTTCATATTGTTCAGTTTGAGTCGATAAAAGTAGATATGGGATAATATACAAGCCCATTTGTTACAAACTTTAGCCTTGATTTTATCTGCTGTTCTTATGATAATAAATAATGAGTTCAGGGAAAAGTGCCAGCATCATGTAATTTGCCAGGATATACATACTGTTTTTTTTCCCTCTGATTCCAGATCCTTGGTTTTGATGCATATCTAGCCATCTTTCTCAGATTCATTTCTTCAAGCCTAACATGCAAGCCAGTAATTCACCCGTCTCCTACATCTGTAACAGACCAGTCTTTAATTTGCCATTTCCCTGTGCAATGAGGCAAAAAAACTTTTATGCAGTTTCACTTACTCCATCCAAAGAAGGGAGGGAGACTCCAAGCCAAGGAGTACAGCCAGACTATTACCAGGATTAGTAGGGCCTTCTTTGTAGACATCACTCCGATAGAGGCCAGAGGTTTTGTGATGACGAAATATCTGTCCAGGGCAATCACCGTCAAAGTGATCATTGATGTAATGCCAAAAAGAGCTCCACAGAAGGCATACAGCTCACAGCCTTTCAATGAAGATGAGAGAGAGGTAGCAGTGAAATTAATCTACCCATGCTAATTAAGAAACCATTTCTGAGAGAATTCAAGTCTGGGCTCCCTATTGACTAATGTTTTGTGGAATTCTTAACGTGTTGGAGCTTCAGTTTTCCAGCAGTTATAATTCTATTTCAAAGCTACTGCCTATCTTGCTAATTACATAATCAGTGGAGATAAACTTTAAAGATTTTGCTTGCTCATATTGCTGGAGACCATATCACTTAAGATATTTTCATTCACTGGCTTGTAATGGTTTTAGCAGGAACATTTCATAAACCCCATGGTCTTCCGTTTAACTCCAGTTCTACAACAGCTCCCGTAGAAAAATCTATTTTGCTTTACAATATATCTGTTCTGAGACCATGAAGTCATTTGTATCTAAAGGTCACCATAACTAGAGGAAATATTCAGACTACAATATATTCATTCATTTACAATTTATATTGTACATGGTTTGGGGTAGGGAACAGGGTTTGTTTCTAATTTCTGATGAAGCCTTTGCTCAGATATTCTAGTCTCTGTTGTCATATGACAATGGCCAGATATCTTCTATAAATCATAAATGGTCCCTGACAAGAACATTTGCTGCATTCAGAGAAAATGTTCAGTTAATTTTATTTTGAAAACTCACTTTTGCAAAGCTTTCTGGTGAAATTCCCTGAGCAAGTTACCTAGGACAGCTATTAAAATCCTCTACTGTAAAATTTTGCCAGTAACTAAATGGTGAGATTTCTGGAAAAGAATACTGGTAATAAGAGACTAGTCACATTGCCAGTATCTCCTTTTTTTCTTATAAATATAATTTTCCTCTCCTTGGTAGGAATGCATTTATTGTCCCCACACAAAAAATAATTCAAAGAAAGTTATCAAGGCTGCACAAATGAAGGACCTGAGGACTAGGGAATATGGATTAACTTCTGTTAGCACAAGAATATGTTCAGCAGTTTCTTAGAAATGGTATATACAGACCTTTCTCACCAAAAATCCAGCGTTTGTGGAGACAGTTGGTGAAAAAAATTGGAGACTGTGTAATGGACATCAGGAAGTCACTGATAGCCAGATTGACGATAAATATGTTGGCTGGTGTGCGAAGGCTCCTACTCCTAGAGCGGAAGGATGAGAATGAATGTTGCTGTACTCTGCAGCTCAGGTAATTGTGGTGTTACTGTTTCCCGTGAGCCCTGGCAGCCCCGCAGATACCAAGGCAGGCTGCATAACCAGCTGGAGCCGAGTGCTTCCCATTTCCCTGGAGAGGTAGCACAAGCAAGGCTCAGTTTTATACCCTTATATTCCTGTGTGTTTTAGAGGGTTGTTTTGATAACCAGCTCAGTGAGGGGATAGACCACGTGGTTCCTAAAATATCCTGACCCAGTGCACTGCATGTCCATGACTAACAGGAAATTGAAGTTGATGTACTCTATGGATTTGCTGGATCTGGGTCATGCTGAGCTGAGAGGGAGGGAAGGGGACTTTTCCACTGCTGACGAGATCAGCAATAACTTCCAAATACCAGGATTAAACAAACTCACTGTGTACCACAGCAAGCATTTCATTTTATATTAATTCTTCTCCACAGCACTCATTTTGCTGGACTCTGAAAAGAGCAATAGGCAGCCTTTAGTGTATCCTGCCTGCCTGTGTTATTCACAGTGATGCAGTACATGTGCTTTAAAGGGCACACATAACATACAAGCTCACCTAAGAGCTCCTCACTGTGGGGCTCAGTGTAGTTTTTAGTACCTTTCTCAAATTTTCATCCTGATATGCAACTGAAAAATCTTCAAATGGTGGGTTCTTTGCACTGATCCGTAATAAATCATTAGGTCTGTCATCTCTGAGTGTCAGTTTAGGTGCAGGGAGGTAGAAGTAATAGGAGCCTAAGGGGGTGGATATATTTGTTAATTAGTCTACAGAGCGACTGAACATAATTCTGGTTTATCTGCTGACTATCTCTGAGAGTTTTGCCATTATTAAAGACACTTTTGGTGTCACCACGGCTTTGCTACGAGTATCTTTTCTTGTCCTCATAACATCCTCAAACAAAATCAAACCATTCTCCTCTGCCCTCCACTAAACTGCTACTGCTGAGACTGGATTCCCGATGTGGGAGCAGCTGGAGAACTAAGTTGGCTCATGGACTTTGTCCCTTGCACGCAGGCAGCCTGTGTGCTGTCACCCCTTCTGCCCTGAGAGACGAGGCACTTGCGCCCCACTGTTGCTCCCTGCTCAGAAGACATATGCTGTTTTCTGATACAACCCTAGCAGAAAATGGGAGATCACCTGGAAAACTTGCCACTATCTCACCCTTCAAAAATCTACTGTTTAATTCATCAGATAAATACAGCCTCTGGACTGAGATTAGTTTGGTCCACTTGGCAGTAATTTAATCTAAAACTGTAAAAAATATCATAGAATTGTGATTATTTGGGTTTATTACCTTAGAGCTTGAAGACCAGTCAAAAAGTAGGACCTCCCTGGCCTAGACATCCTGTCAGTGGTCTCTGCCCCCGTGCAACATAACAAAAACCAGATGAGTGAATAGGAATAGTACAAATATCACCTTGTGGTCAGACAGCAGTTTTCCTTTGGATAGAATAGTTGGGATGTGGCTTTACATAACATAGCTAAGCAAAGAGCTAGTAAATGTGATGAAAGTTACAAGGACAGAGAGGGACAGAGCAAAGAAGTGATAGGAGGAAGGAAACGAGATAGAAAATCATGTAGAAAATTCATGTAGAAGAGGCAGGAGCAAAACATGTGAGTACTCAAACAGTGCCCAAAGGAAGAGCGACCTGCAGAAAGCATAGATGACCAAGAAATTGCCCAGAGTCCCTGTGATTCCCACGGCGAGAATGACACCTCCAATTGTGTAATGGGCATGGTCTGGGACATCCACCGTCGGAAAGGCCCGGGGCATGTCCTGGGCGGTCATCTTCTACAGGGTGAACAAGAACTCACAGGGATACGTCAGTCGGGGCCAAGAAAGCTGGCACATGCTTCTTCTCTAGAAGAGGAAAGGACAAGAATGGCAAAAAACAGCAAGCAAGAAAAGGTCAGAATAAGCAAATTGCTTTCAAATTACATTTACTGTTCATCATCATCTGAGAATAAATATGCCATCAGCAGTGCAAAGGCCAGGGTATTTTAGATATTTACTGTTGCTTAGCCATTCAGGGAAGAAAAGCAATCTGTTTTTACTGAAAAGAAACAGAATATGGAAGAGCAGGAAAGAGACAGAGGGGATCCTTTCTGTTGCATCTGACCTCAAGTAATTCAGTCTTTGACAGCAAGTAAATTTTCTGCAATTTTCATTTCATGAAAATTTCTGTACTTGTGATTTCTCTTCTCACATCACTGGTACACTGCTCACATTAAATAGAAATGATCTTCTATGGATAGACATGTATTTGATTTGTTAGTAGTATGGCTGTTTTGTTTCTTGCACTGAATGACTAAATTGTTAGTTACCCTCAAAAGACTTAGTTACCGTAAGGCTGACAACATTAAGCATGTCTTAAAAACTGAATTAAAGGTTAAAAAATCTAAAACACAGAAACTTTTTTGAAGCAGCTAACGTCAGGTTTACACGCAAGTTCTGAGCAGACATTTTTCTCTCTGTGAAGTTTGTGATGAAAATATTTGCGTCTTACCTACTAATGAGCTGTAGCAAAATTCAGCCGAGTGTTCTGATGATAACAACAGTTTAAATAATGATAGTTTATAACTTTTCTTTTGGCAAGAAGCCACAAAGACTTTTTAAGCCAAGTGCTCCTAAATTAGTCATAAAGCAAACAAGAAGGTTATATCCAGGATGACCTGACAGGAATGAAAGGGGATAGAGGAACAGCTGTCTGAACTGTCACCATTCTGCTGCCTGTTGATATAAAGTAAGGCAGAGAATTAGACAGTAATGTGTGTGTAACTGCTGCTGTCCTACACGTGTCCTGGCACGAGCTCCAAGCAGCTAATGTCATGAGAAACACCAAGCCCCATCCTCGCTCACCTGAACAGCCAAACCTCGCCTCTTTTCCTAGCACAACCATCTCCGCAAGGCAGCAGTTGCTCAGGAGCGGCCCCGACCATTGCTCGTTGCACAAACCCGCAGGCTGTGGATATGGCGCTCCCCGCCCTGAGCTGCCAGAATCACGCCAGGGCTGAGCAAAGCCCAGCAGGTACCGTGGATCCTTTGGAGCCTGCAGACTGGGAATACGGTGAGCCTGACTCGTGGCCCAGGATCCAGGACAAAGAGACTGTCCGTGTCAAGGTCTATGCCTTCGCACTGTGAAGGTGGCTCTGTTCTTTCCCATCACCAGTAGTAGCAGACTGTGCTACAGCTATCACCTGCACCCATTCCTGTGAGAAGGAAGGTTGCTGGTAGGAAATGAAAAAAGATTTAAAGTTTTCCCATTATGCTACAGTTGTATTAATAGCTTCATCTCACCATCTGTCACTGGCTGCTAAGGTGAAACTCAGAAGTGCCTTTGATAACTGCCCAGTTATCAGAGGACATGAATATTTTCAGACAAAAGGAGCAAACATTGCTTCTGTGTAAATCTGTGAGATTGAAGTAAGGTTAGGAGACAGACAATATTTAAAACCAATGTGCCAGCACAGGTCAACCCCGGGAGAGTTTGGGATTCCAGAACAATTCTGCTACTTCTGTCCTGAGGACAGGCCTGCAGCCATCCTCAACAGCAATCCCTTCCTTGGCTTGCTGCGTTAGCAGAGATGAAATGCCAGACAAATAGTCTGACCTTAGGGAAAATGGAACTGTGGTAGTTGTTATAATTGGAGCAAAGTGTTGTTATCACATGAAGGCTGATAGGCCAACTGAATGGCAGAGTCATTAAATTTATTGTTCAGGTTCCTTCAGCAAGTTTTAAGTTGGCCAGATGTCCTAAACAGCAGTGGCATTTTGCCTAAGTAGAAATTGTTCTCCTTAACTGGCTGCCAGTACTATGACCTAAAATCCCATGGAGGGGTAGTGAGAGCCTCAGTTAAAGTGGTTTAAAGAAATTAAACCACTAAAATAGTAGTTGATTTTTTTGTTTGCGTGTTTTATGTAGCCTTATAGCTGCAGCATTTTTTAACTGCTACTCTACAGAGAGTTAATCATGATTATTACCAGAATGGAGATTTCTAATGTTTTTAGGGTATTTGAAGAGATAAGAGAACTGCATCAAGGTTAAAAAAAAAAATGAAGGAACTAAAGGGGCTTGTTCTGGCTACCAAGAAGACGTTAAAAATTGCTTTAATTGAATTTACATTTGTATGAGACTCAGAACAACAAAAAATACAAATAGAGAAAGCACAATGGCAGTAAAGGTTACTAAAGGACAGTATAAGAGTAAAGGAATAAGTTCAGGGTCAACAGAAATGTCAAGCGTTGTGGAAAAAAAGGGGCAATATTGGAACAGGTATAGGAAATAAATAATGAGAAAAGATGGGGAGAGAAAAAAGGTCTAACAAAGAGGAATAGATTCCTCTTTTAGTATGGACTTACATAAGCCTGGGATATTCACCACAGCATCCAGTAGAGGACCATAAAATAATTTGCGGTTGTAATCCCTGATAGACAAACCCTTCTCATTTTTTATTTATTTACTGCATAGTGTGACCAAATTTGCTGGGTAGCTTGGTTTTGTTAAGGATCTCAGGAGAGCCCCAGTCTGCCCTTAGCTGGGATGGGCTTTTCTGCAGAGCTGCAAAACCAGCGTAATGAGCAGCTGCCCAGGAATTTCCTTTTCACAATAGAGTCTTAGGAGTTTTTTGGTACCCTAAAATAGATTTGCTATCCCTTTGAAATGATAATCTTAATGGAGGATATTTTTATTATCCAAATACACATGTAATCCTTTTCTAAATCCTACTTTGTTTTTTGTGAATTTTTTTTTTTTTTGCCTGAGTCATTGACAAGAAGTTAGGGAAGCTGTTCCACATTACCCCTTCGAGTAGGTTTAACGGTGTCCTGGGGGAACACCAGAAAAAGAAGGAAAAGGTAGGTTTAGTTCATCGTCTGCCTTCAAGTGCTTGTAGTTCTGAGGAATTTTGGGCCAAGCAAGATAAGCTTGCTTCTGCTAAATACAATGTAATATAAAGTGAGTAAACCTGAAAGGGATGCCAGGCTGGAGAAAGGATAGCACCATAGTGTCAAAGAACAAAGATTTCCACTGCAAAGCAATGATTGTTTATTGCCTATAACAGAAGAGCTTAAACAGAACTAAGCATGTTTTTAGTTATCCAGTCAGCTTCCCTGAGACTTACAAACTTATGTTTCTTTTTAGCAGGTGGGAGAGAAATTCTTGCTAGTTAGGTGGGTGCATGTTGCTAGTTAGGTGCCTGCTGTCCTAGTCTGTCTGTAGAGGTGGCAGCACAGTGTGGAACTGCGTTGCCACCATGGCTAGCTGCGAGGGAGGCCGGCTACGTGGTGGAACCAGCCCGCTTCCTTCACGTGCTTGCATCTGTACAGTTGTGCTAAGGCAAGGGGCCAGCAGAGAAGGGCTAAGTGTCATTCAGCCCCAGAGAATGACAACAAGAGGCAGAGCTTGTGTTGTCAAAGCCCTGGACAGGGCCCTGGAAGTTAACAGGTAAATCAGTCTTGCAGGTTTGGATAAAAATCACTGATTACAGAACAATTTGCCCAGGTTAGAATAAGTCTAGGCCATATTTATAACCCAGGAATCCTTGATATGCATCTGTTCTATCTTGGGAATATTTCTTACATGCCTTTTCCTAAAGAGATTTTTTTTTTAATTTATTTCAAAATCACTTGTAAAAAAACTAAAACCAAACGAGTTCACTTTTGAATCCTCTTTGGAAGTTCTAGTCCTCCACCTCGTGAGGTAAAAATAATGTTTATCTTAACATCTAAAGAACACAGTACAATATTACTGGGAAAAAAATAGTCTGCTCCTTTTCAGATCAAGAAAAAAAAAATCTTACCTTTTAGTTATTCTTCTGGAGATCTCACATGATGAATTCTTACTAAGAGTGATGATGATGGGAGCTTGGCTGCACATATAAATATGCATTGAACATAAATCGTGTCTGATACAACCCACTCCTCACATTATCCCATTGGCAAGAGCGTAAGGCAAGATTTAATTTATACTTAAAATGAAATGATAAACCTTCATGAGATTGTTTCGGGATTTTAAAATGTTTCAGAACTGCTTCTGGTTGACTACTTTATGTGACAGTGAAGAGTCAGCAACAAAAAAAGACTAGGACAAGGATATTTTTCATCTACTTGTAACTGGATACTAGATGGATCTGTATCTTAAGTGGGGTTAAAAAAGACTAGAAAAGGGAAATAGAAACTGATAGAGATTGCTATGTTATTGCTCGTAGGGATTCATCTGAGTTTCAAAGACCAGTCACTGTTTTTGTAGAACGACTGTTTCAAGCCAAAAGCATCACAAGCTTTGGCAGCCCCACCTTGACTTTGGCCATGTAGCTTGTCTTTGTTCTAGGTTGTCCTAGAAACACAGGTAAAGAAGTTGCTGATCTCCAGAGTGGGGCATATACTACCAGCGTTAGGGTTAGGCTTTTCACATTACAACAAGTCATATAGCCTAGAAAAGAATACCAGAGCAGAAACACTGGAATCTCTTAGAACTTCTGGGTGCCAGCTTTTATCCTGCACACCTACAAGAGGCCTCAAACAACTGATAACACCTCTTTTTCTTCATAGTTCCTTGCTCTGCTTTCTGACCTTGCCTCTGTAGACACCTTCTCTGTGCTAACAGGCAACACAGAGGGGAGTGTAATCCCACCTCAATTACGGTTTCAGCAGGATAACGCCAACTGCTAAGCCCCAGTTTCCAGGAGGCAGCAGGGCTCTCCATGAATGATTTTGGCCTGTTGAGCAATTTGGAGAACAGATTTTGTATCCTGGCTTCTGGATTAAATCTCAACCACACGCAGCACATATTGCTTTCAGTGCTGAAACACTCTTAAATAAATCTGTGTCAAATTAAAAGGCAAGTATTTGAAAAGAGAATTACTTATCTAAGGAGTGGAAACAGGCAGCTAATAACCTCTTTCAGCAGAAAAGGGAAAAAAATCATTTTGAGTTTTCCTATGTAAATCAGTCTCTTCCAGACCCTTTTCCATTTTGCCACATACTCTCCAGCCCCTCTTCCCCCTCCTTGCTGTGTTCTGCTGTCCTCTTTCACTAAGTGAAGCATCTAATTTCATTTGTAATCATCTTGGCTCACAATGCTTGTCTGTTTATTTGCCTTTAG
This sequence comes from Nothocercus julius, assembly GCA_013398735.1. Lineage (NCBI taxonomy): Eukaryota > Metazoa > Chordata > Aves > Tinamiformes > Tinamidae > Nothocercus > Nothocercus julius. The sequence goes on from VZSV01000036.1 coordinate 322,365, forward strand.
TACACTGCACATTGACGTTTTATTAACAAAGGGCATTTTAATATCCCTTTTACTATGCAATAAAATATTTACTGCTTCATTAGAATTAACACAAATATCCTATACAGAGAAAGACTTCTGGAGTGTTTGAAACTTCTACAGGGTTTTTGCAAGTCGCCTCTTTTATGTGGGTCATGCCAAAATGTGGTGCTTCCAGCCCACCGTTTTAAGTTGAATTTCAGATTTTGCTGTTTCCTATAAACAGCAGGTGAACAAAACTTTGTAGTTCTAACAGTATACAGGGATACAGTAGCAGGAAGAGGAGCCCTGAATTCCTTTGACTGGGGTTTTTGGGAGAGGATGGAGAATTTAGAGTCCCCAAGCAAATTCTGTCCTGGCACTTTGGGACAACAAATTCTCACCTTCACACTTTTAAGGAAATGTTCTTTCTAATTTATTGTTTGGAAAAAAAAAAATCTTTAATAGAACTTACTTAGAGAAAAAAAAAAAACTTCTGGAAAAGCTCTCTTCCATGACTGCAAATAATGACTCTAACATTTACCTAAACACGTCATTGCTTTTATAGACTATTAGAGAAATGACAGAGATTTCCTATCTCAAATAATCACAGAGTGCATCGTGTTTGAACTGCTAAGAAACTGTTTAACATGCAAGAACACACTGTTTTGATAGTTTCCAAAATATTCAGTGTACTTTGACATTTAACATTCCTCCCTCTCTTCTGCCCATGTAGCGTTGCTGATGAACACTGCTTCTACAATTCTTTCTGCAGCAGGCAGAGTTAAAGAATAAAAAGAAAGCATTTATGTATTTTATGTTGTTAATTGCATTGCAGCATTAAATGTATGCATGCACTTTAAACATTCAAGTTCTGTAAACGCCAGCTTTGGCAGCATTTACTTGCTAGAGGTTTCAGTCACAGAAAACACTTACTGTTGGGGCTCTGAGAGGCAGGTCCACACGTTTGTAGGCTTTGGCTTCCGAGTCATTCCACACACTGCGGGACTCCACAGTTTTGGTACAGCTGGGCTCCTCAGAGGCGCAAGAGATCCCTCTTTGAATGGGCTGGCTGTTCTTGTGAGGGCTAAGCAATAACAACAGCAGAAGAGCTCTAAACTTAAATCAGCCCAGTTTCCCTTTTGTGTGCGTGTTAAGCAGATGGCCAGATTCCCTTGCCCGGAACCCTGTGCGATCCAGTGTGGTTTCTCACTGGAGCCTCACGCTGCGTCTCTCCATCTCCAGCTTAGCAAAGGGCAGCGGCAGCAGCTTCCATTTAAATATAAGAGCCTGCAGGGTCTGCACATGCCCAGTTGGACCCTTGTTCGATCCAGATTCAGGCTACAGTTTAATGCCATTACAGGACTGATGCTCACTTAAAAATATTGTTATCTTTTTTGCCTTTGACAGATGTAAGTCTGAATTTTAATGCTGTCACCACATTATCCCTGTATGACAGACAACAAGGTAAATAATCATGTCACTGGCCATCTCAAATACTAATTCTTGATGTTCATTTTCATGGTAGTTGTGAATTATTTTGTGCTCTGTATTTAAAGAAGATGTTTCTGTACAGTTCTGCTGAAATTGCCTGAACCAAAATAGAATCAACAGTGTGCTTGTATGCACTTCTGTCTTGCAGAATTTAGGTCATGCTTAGCAGCTGCACACTTCATTAAAATATAGGTGAAAAAATAGAATAAAACCCACTGTCATCCCTCTGCCCTTCAATTAAAAGAAAAGAAAAGGAAAAAAAAAAAAAAAAAAGAAACCACAAATACCTTAGGCAGAGAACAGCAAATAACCGCTTGTTTCAAGAGTTGTCCGTTCTCTTTTTTGTTGTGTTTAGCAAGGGACAGGAACAGGTTCTTATTCACGTAACTCCTCCTGTACATCGCTTTCTGGAGAGGAGGAGGAACTGCCCTATTCCCTGATGAAGGTCCATTACTGTGGCAAAGTGAAGTTTAGTTGAACTGTAGAGAATTAGGCACGCAGAGTGGAAAAGCTGTTCTAGCAGGCACCACAGCCTGAACATCACAGCATTTAGGCCTTCCAGCCAAATGACCCCATGCAAGCTATTAGCTGCATTACAGATGGTGATAAAAATAGACAGCGGGAAGTGTTTCCCGAAACCCTCGTGAGAAGATTCTAACAGGAACCGTGTTCCCTTGGCTCTGCTCAGCTTTCCGTTCTCACATACCTTTCCATCAACTAGTGCTTACAGTAGATGACCTTAAATTAAGGGGGAAAAGGCTTTCCTTGGCATGAATAGGAGGCGTGCCACAGGTCTGTGTGATTTGTGCCTCTAGATTAAAGACACTCACCTGCAGCACTGCAAATTCCCTTTCCTCACTTGAGCCACTTGAGGAAGGTAGTGCAAGCGCTGTACCACCAAGCCACTGAGCACTAGCTACAGGAGGGACTTCTAAGACTCTGCGGGCTCTCAAACTGTGAGTCATGAGAAAGAGTTATAAGCAGCCTGCAGTATTTTCCTTATTGCTGAGCAACTGAAGATTGGATTCTCAACTCAGTCATACTGTGGTTCTCTCATCATTCTCTTCCCCTTAAGCTCCCTGTGCGACATCATCCACCTAAATATCAGGGCAGTAGTGGATGCGAGTTAGTGGTAAGAAGTTCCAAAGAGGGGGTTGCAAACTGCATATCTGTCCCCGCAGGCACTTGCAGCTACTTTGGGCACTGCATTGAGCATGAAAGGCTCCGCTCGGCAAAGGCTCTAAGGCAGCACGTGGGAATCTTGGATATCTCAAGGAATAGGACCGTTTGGGAAGATAACACTGCATTTTACTACTATTAAAGGTAGAATACATCTTTATAGAAAGCCACATATGAAACTGGCAAAACCCCCTAGTCTCTTCAGATAAAGCTTGTTGAATGAGTAGAGTAGGAATTGTTTTAATGGCTGAAATAAAGGGAAAGAGTGGGGGAATCTCCATGTGAACCTTATATCCATAGAAATTGCATCTTGCTATTATCAAGCTGATGATACACAGATTTGAAGACATCTTTTAGGACAGGCATAAATCTTAGATCAGAGATCTTCCTACTCTCTGTATATTGTTCCCCCCTACACACCTTTAGGTGTGTTGTGCATTGGCTGTAGGTATTTTGAGCAGTGACTAACAATCTGTTTATACACAGCTTATATGTTAAGTTTTTGTTTTCTCTGGGTCACAGATTCCATTTTTCTTCCTTCTTATTTCCTCTCATCATTATGACAAGTCAGTGCACTGAAACATTTTCATTTCCAGGTAGCCTGGAAGCATTCACTTTGGCATTTCTGGCTGAACAGATAGCATGTTTGGCAGGATAATCAAATCATGTGGCAAGTGTAATCCTTTCCAAAGTAGATCACACATTATAGAAAATATTTGACTTCTTGCTTCATTAGATTGGTCTTTGCTGTACATGCCTTTCCAGGCAGACAAATTTGATTAGCTTAGCAGTTCCTGAGAGGATATTATAAAAGAATATATAGTATAAAGGAAAGAAGTCTCCTCCAGAGAGAGGCAGCTGCTGCTCACAAGTAGGCTACTAATTTGTTTTCCCTCCTTGCCCCTGGGGCCTGCCTGAGTGAATGCTAAGCACTTGCAACTGCAAGTGAAGTAATTTCTGAAAATTAGACCCTAAGACTAAGGCTTACACATGCAAGGAATAATTTCTGAAGTTATTATCAACTTCTTTTTTGTTTAATCTTCATGGATTTGCTCAATTTGACAGTGTCTGCATATACTGTTATCATATTTATCTCCTGAAATCGTTTAATTTTCCAAGAAAACTCTCCAAAATTCTAGAAATTTAAGATAAAAGAGCCTTTTGGACTTACAATGTCTACAGAAAATGAGAACTATGAGATATGGTGAAGACATCTTTCCCACTTTTACAGCTGTGACTTTAAAGTGCACCTCTTCCTACAGATAGTTAACTTCCATTCCTAGCTTTCTATAAGCTACAGGAAATAGCACAAAAATCAGGAACTCTGGGCTCCCTCCAGGAAGCTGAAAAAATTACCTAATAGGACAAAGAAAAGATAACCCATGGGTAAAACCAAGTGTTGAATTGATGTCCAGAGCACAGGAATTTTCAGCTATGAATGCAAGTGAACTGTTGCATTTCCTCCTCTGTCTGGGAGCTGTGTGAGATTAGGGTTTAGCTTGTCTCCAGAGGCACAGAGGGGACTGAAAGAACAAGTAATCTGCTTCCCAGATGAGCAGCAGGTGGCTGTTGCAAAAGGGCCTGGAGAGTAGCAAGATCAGGGTGATGGTCAGGCCAGACATTAGTTTTCCCATGATCTTTTGTAAATAAGTCTTAGGTGATCAGAGTTACCACAAACCAGAAAAGCACAGAACAGAAGTTGGATGTTTATGTGGCTTACTAATAAGTTATTTGATCTTTCACCTCCTATGATAGGAAGGGCAATAGTCATTCCCATGTAAAGCATTTTGAGGATAACAATGCTAGCCTCAATTTAATTGTACTAATGGAAATTGAGACCATGCTGTTGAGGAATAACAAATTCCTTCTTGCTTTGCGAGACTGGTAGTCATCTGCATTTCTTCAAAAGCCTCTGTTTTAATTCCAGAAAAGGCTGCCCTTTAACAAATAGTGGGGTTTGTTCTTGATTTTAAGGGGCCACTCTCCTTGTCCTCAGGAGCTGGCTAACATACCACACTATCAAACTTGCATCCATAGAAGCCCATAATGCGGAGGAGTTGTTAGCCCCAAATATCTGGTTTGGTGTATCACTCAGAGGCTGTAACATTGGAAATACATCTCAAAAGTGTTTTCAGAGAGCACTCTATTAGTCAAAGAGATAAAATTTAGTTGTCATGCCTGGAGTAGCTTGACAAGGGACACAGAGGCAAGAATACCCTTTGTAAATAAAATTGTTAAATTGAGTACAAAGTTCTCTACAGCCCTTTATGGGCCCTTAATGGGAGCCTGCTCTTTAGACTGGCCAAAAGCTCAAATAAAATACAAAACAGTAAATCAACAGTTTCAAGATCTGTGATGAAAGAGGAAAGCACGAACAGCTGGGCACAGACAGCAAGTGCAAACTCTTCATTGCTGTTCAGACCCACAGAAAGCGCAAGAGTGGCAGGATTGAGACCCAGGGAGATGTTTTACAAGTGCCAATTCAAACACAAGGATTTCTGAAGTTTACCAAAAAAGTAGAAAGAATACATCTCTTTGCCTAGGAGCAAATTGTCAGCTCTTTTCAGTAGTACTAATTTAACATTAGTGTACCACTAGAGAAAGACTCAATCCAGTTAGCTACTCTGCTTTAGTTTCCCCAGGAGTATTTCCAGCTTATGCTAGTAGCTTACATCTTGAGCGCCAAATAACTTGAAAAGTTATCCCCACTTCAAACCCTCCTGTTCTTCAGAGTCTGAAGAATTTCAAAGTAGCCACACACAGAACCCTCCAGTCCACCCAAGTTTCATTTGCAGTGCCTCCAAAACAGCTTGTTAACCTGCTCTATGAGCTGAGCTATAGGAGTCACTCATCCCATCTCCTCTTAACCTCTGTGCAAAGCCTACCATTCCCCAAGGAACCCAGTTAGCCAAACTCCAAAATATTTGAGCTGCCAAATACAAGTTCTCACATTTCCAGCCCTTTTTGCACATACAGTAAAAGCTAATAGTGGTGATGCAGTTTAGTGCCAACCATAGGCAGGAAAAAAACATCTAAAAACAATGGAGAGGTTGCTGTATCATTGCAGTAAGAGCAATCTTTTCATCCTTTATGAAAGAATTTGATACAAACCCTAAAGGCAGCTCCCCTTGCTATTCTCCTGCCCGTAAGGAATCAGGCACACACAAGTGGCTCAGTTTCCAGTGGGCTGGCTCACAGGCTCCTGTCTCCAAGCTGTCTTGTCTTGGCTAGGAGCAGGTGTTACAAGAGATTTGCTTATGCAGAAACACACAGCACAGCATGTTTCCAAAAATAGCCTGAAGAGCATGCAAGTTAAAAATACCAGAGGATAATAGCAGAGCTGAGTCTGTAAGAGGAGGTTTCGGGGAAGAAAGCCCAGCCCAGCGTGGCCAGCAGCAGCCGAAGCAGAACTCGGTTCGAGCCGGCAGCCGCCGCCAGAGTGGGGCAGGGCCCTGCCAGCACTGCTCAGAGCAGAGGGGTTGAGAAGAGTTCCTCCCTACAGCAGCTTGAAGCTTTGCACACAGACTCCAAAACCAACAGGAACAATGCTTAAGCAAGAATAAATTCCACCACAGCTCTGTAATCAGAGCATCTCTATATCAAGCAGTATAATGCCTTTTTTTTTTTTTTTTTTAAATCAACTTCTCATAGGAGTATTGTCCACTCTGTCATCACATTAGCTCAGGTTTCTCCAGTGTTCAAATGAGGCCTCTAAATGCACAGAAATTCTGCTGCGCAAGTCCCTGGATTATGGCCTCTATTAGCACCTCCTCTCCTCAATACCTCATCTGGATCCTCATTACCTTGTTTGAATTGCTCTGACATCTTTTTCCCCCCTCTTGAAGGGCAGATTACAAGGAAGACAGAGAGGTTGCAAGTGCCAGCATGGTTGTCCAAGCTACTGTTAAGAGTGTGGCCACTAGCGGCCTGTGCTGAGCTTTTTGCCTCAATCCAGTCCTCTCCCAGCACTTTGCTTTGGCTGGGCCATCTCTGCCATGTCTGTTATCTTTTGTTAGAAGAAATACCCATTGCTAGTCTTCATGTTCAAGGCTCTCGATGGGTTATGTGTGTGCAGCTTACCTATCATCTTTTCAGACAGCAGTGGGTAACTGGGTCTCACATCCCATCAGATTTTCATCTGCATCATTTACTGAAAGTGTTTTCCATGTACATGAGTTGTCTTCATCGCTTCCTCATGCCGGTGGCGGCAGCAGCAGCCAGAGGCTGGGGACAGGGCCCAGGCAGCAGATACAGAGCTGGCTGTTGGCACACTGCTGGCCTGTACTTTGTTGTCTGCTCCTTTCCTGATGTTACATCCCCATTTCTCGTCTCCGTATACTTTTGTTATAAACTCTTTTGAGTGGAAACTTGATTTTGTATCAATATGATGCTTTGGGTTGGCTAGGTTTTCTAGGCAGAAGGGTAATACAAACAGTAATATACTGGGCTGCTGTTCTCAGGTAGTGTCATAAATTTCCTTAACAAATGTACTCTGCTTAATTTTTTCGGTGATAAGTTGGAGAGTAGTTCAGTATGGTTGCAACATGAAGCCAAGGTTAAGATGAATGTAGGTTTTTGTGTGAAGCTCTTTTTCCAAGTTTAAATAGCAAAACCTTCTGAATAATTTCAGAAGCAAAACAAAGAGCACTGGCACTGATCCCCAGGAGGCCAGAGTGCTGTTTCTCACTTGGCTTCATGCAGATTTATGACTGCGCCTGTTCCACACAGAGCTGGCATTTGTGCTTTGGACTTGCAAAGGATGCTGCAAATTATGAAAGCAAAGTTAGGTGATAGTTTTACAGCACAGCAGACAACCATCACACGCCACCTCTACTTAAGTATTTTCACAGAAAGTTTATGAAATTCACAGTTGTAATCTGGAAAGCTGGGTACTGTATTATTTCTATTCAACCCAAGCTGCCTGTTTCACCAAAAGACATTACAGAGTGTAGCTTTGAGTAGGAACTGAGCTTTTGGATCTAATTGCCCAAAGGGTTTGAGCACTTCTGAACACCGCTATAAACAGGTTCCTTCTTGTGCAAACTGGAATTTAGGAATAGAAGGAAATGTCTGAGCCCTCCCCTCCTGATAAAATAGAGGATACCCCGGGAAGGGGCATCAGTTTTAGACAAAACTTTCTCATATCTTCATTCTGCTACTTGTCTTTATTTTAAGGTAAGAAACTGTTCTCTACACTGAACTGTTTTCTAAGAAAATTTCAGTAATGGATCCCAAAAACCACAGAAAACCTCCAAGAATGGATTTAAAGACATTTTTCTCTTTTGATTACTAGAACTGTTTCCCCCCCCCCCAATTTTGCATTATTTAGTAACAAAACATTAGATTCACTGACTTATGGTGGAGTTGCTTTATTGCGTTTCTTTTAAAGGGAGAGCAGGAATGTTTATTTTGCATTTCAAATAAATACCCTTTTGCAGCAATCCAAACTAGTTACCATCAAACAGCAACAACAACCTAAAAGGCTTCTAGCTTCCAGAATTTGAGCTCTAGTTTCTTAAAGACAAAAAGTCAGTATTACTCATACATGGATCTGTTTAAAAAAAAAAAAAAAAAAAAAAAGCAGCATTTTGAAGTTAGACACCTAATAAACCTATTTCAGAGCATAACTACTTCACCTATAAGGAACGTTATACCTATTAAGACTCCAATTTTGCACTGCACCAAGACAGATATCCCACAGAATGCACTGAGAGTGCCACAAGCTCCAGGCCTAGCTACGCTACAGGATTAAGCTGTTTTGTGCTCAAGTGCAAATCCTCTCAGGCAGCACAAGACATCTAATCCAGCTCCTGCAGCTCAAGGGTCTTACTTAACTCCCTGCCACAAGGCAGCTGCAGAGGGAGTACAAGCTGCCCAAGGAAGATTCTCCAGCAGAGAGTTTCCAAGAGGTGCAAGAGGCCAAGACATACTCCTCTCAAATAGATATTAAAGTACTAAAGTGAAATAACAAAAACTGAGAAAGGAAGAGTTTAGAAGAGTTTAAAATCAGTACCTGAGCAAGCCTGGGGAGAGTAGCCAGGATCTGTGAGAGTCCAGGTCTCCAGGGAAGCTCACAGCAATGAAGCAGGTCTGAAGTCAAACCCTAAATACAAAACCAAAAAGTCAAGGCCAAAGCAGTGATCATAGCAACAAGAACAGACACCGAAACCTCCCAGGCACAACTCAAATGAATCTCCCAAAAGGCCTAGGTGAGGGGGGCCTGAGTTTAAATGGAGTCCCTTGCTGTGTGGGCAGGGGTTCCAGATGGGGCTGATCAGGGCAATTAAGGCCTATTTGTGCACTCAGGGCCATGACAAGCTAAGTGTTAAACTCCTACTTCTGTATATCAGTAAATAAACACTTTTTTTAGGGTGCAGAGTGCTTACTGATGAATTGTCATCCTTGATAAATATTTAGCATCTGGCCATTTGTGTAGATTCTAAAATTTGGGTTCAGAATCTTTACATATTTTGGAAATCTTGAACAGGAGATTTGATGAGGGACTTATTTTAAATCAGTCGTTACATTGCGTTAGAGAAAGATGACAATATTTTAAGAAACACCTCTGAGAACATAAGAATGCCAGAGTGACCAGTTCTGCGTTCAGTCCAAAGGTCCATCTCTCCCAACATCCCCTCTCTGGCAGTGACCAAAAGAAGAACATAAAATACAGGGAGATTTCCAAAGAATCCTGTTCCAGTAACTGTGCAGCAGAGCCTCTTGCTCTGTCTTTTGGAGACTTAAACCAAGTATTGATGGGTCTTTTGTGCGTTCTCTCACTCCTTGACGCACAACTAGTGAATCCTCTGCAATACCCAGGAGACAGAAATGTGCCTTAAGAAACAAGAAATTCAGAACTGGGGGGGGACAGAATTGGGGGGGGGGAAGGGGAAGGATGTCCAACCACAACTTTTCCATGAATCTCTGAATCACAGCATAAAATTAAAAATGACTGGTGAGATTATGCAAAAAGAAACAAACAGATCTGTTTCATCTCCCTACTAAATAATATATAATCTCAAATTGTATTTAAATCAGGCTTCACCAAATTATTTGTGAGTTAGTATTTGGGCTTTTATGTCTCTGTATTGTGGAATTGAAACAAAACTTTATTATATGATGCTATGACTATGTTTAGTCTAGAATAATCATCTCTATAATAAAACTGTTTTTCAATTCAAAATACTGTTAGTGGGAAGATGGACAGTAACACTGGCAGAGATATTTTTGAGCTGTATTCTTAGAATTACTACAGTAATATTATTAAGTTTTCTTTGAAGCTCTTGCTGCATAATTACTGTTTACAAAATAATTTCTTTTAGCTTGTGACAGTGGAATGGAACAAAGATCAACCCTCAGGTTCAGCTTACCCATAGCTTTCTGCTTTGCTCTGACTAAGGAAATGACCCACATCTTTGTGCCTGCATCTGGCAATGCAGAGGCATGTCATCAGTTACAGGAAAAATACATATACTGTTCTGCAGTTGTTATGATTTTAGGTTGCTGGCATACAACAGACAAAAATTAGTAATAAAATAGCACTAGTTTCCAAATTAACAATATTTTGAGGAAGGCTGAACCGGTGTAGCTAAAACAGCTCCATATTGATCATCCATTAACTTGCTGTCCACTGTGAGTGCCTTCATAAGAAATGCTGGAATCAGACATCAATGCCTGTCTTGGTTGCCTGGGATGGAAGGAAATGAACCTGCCTCTTAGTATTTCCTCTGTTGCACAGAAGTCTCTCCAGCTGCTTAGAACCTTTTCTGTAGAGGAGGTTTAAGGCAAAAAACATTTCTTGGGCTAGACTGAGCTAGCTAGATGTCTCCCAAAGATATTTTTTTTGTTTGCAACAGCTGTTTATCATGTTTTGCCAGAGGCTTGAACAGTTTGCAGCTTTTCCTAAACACACTAACAAGTTGTTAGCACAAAAGGAAGTACAGGAAAGCTAACATTTCATCTGTACTTTCCCAACAAAAGGGAATAAAGAACACTACTTGTCAGCTGCTCTGGGAATTTTTCATTTTCCCTTTACTGAATTTCAAATAAATGTACCATGTTCAAACTGAAGTGGGCTCCAGGTAAAGTATCTTTTCTTGGGAAAGTGGCAATGCTCTGAGTATGAATTTTACAGGAGCATACAAGGAGCAATACAAGCTTAGCTTGTATTAAACAGAAGAAAAGCAGTGGGAGAAGTAATATATATTACCCAGAATAGGACAGAGTACCCTTTCTCCAGGTATGAAAGGGTAGCAGTGGTCAGATTTAAAGATTCTTTTTCTTTCCCCCCCCCCCACCTCTATCCTATTTTACTCTATCATTGTCAGCCTTTAGAAATCTGAGTCTTCTGTACATTAAAAAATTGATATCCTTTTGACATAACTGGCTTCTGCAGCATAAGAAAATTTTGTCTTCCAAGTAATGTTACTCAGTTTTAAGATTGTTTGCAAACTACTGATAATAAATATTTACTTACATATTAAGTGTTTACTCTGCTGTTATGAGGCTTTTTCATATTTTCTTTTTATCCATCTTACTTGGCAGAAGAGGAAGTGTGCAGCTGAGGCTACCACAAATGCTAATGTCTGATGCTATGAACATCCCTATAGGAAATTCTAGTAAATCTCAACTCTCAGGCCAAAAAAATCTGTGTCCTAGTAATCTTGTAAACAGCTCTCTGTCCATGTAAAAAAGAAAAATTACAAAGACAAGGAAAAAAGCCATACAGTTGACAAGAAATAAGGTAATTTATTTTTTATGCAGAGATAGTACAGACTTCAAAAAAGGGGAATTCTTCTTAAATATCCTTAGCCATCTTCTGAACTAGCTGCACACCCTGTTTAAACACCTCTGTCAGGTGACTCATCCTTCGATATTTGTCTCAGGTCAGCTGGAACAAAGCACCTCTGGACCTGCCAATTTCTTCCCACACGGCAGGGAGAACATGGGTGATTAGCAGTGTAGATGTTAGGGATAAAATGGCCTGTACCACAACTGGCACTGCAGTCCTGACAGATGCTGTTAATAAGACAGATGTACAACAGACTGCTGGTTTTCACAGGAGCACCTGTTTTTAAATTTTATCTTTTACATCCTATTCATAGAAAAAAAACAGTGCACAGCAGGAGGCACAGAGGACAGTTTCATACTTGAACTTCACAAAGGCCAGAGGCTCCAGGCTGCACCTGACAGTGTGGAAAGGTGCAGCTGGTCATAGGTCTTCAAGCAAGCACTGTGCTGCAGCATGTTGCAGCATGTTGTCTGAGGTGCTGGTTATTTTGGGCAACACTCCCTCTTTTCATGCAAGAAACCAACCCTGGTTTGAAGGGTTCATTCTCATATTCAGGCACATAGATTCCTTCAGCTTGACAAAGGAGTAAAAAATGCAGTGTGAATGGGAAAACAAGACAGAAATGGTATTTCAAAAGCATTACCTTTGCAGGTGATGAGAGAAGAGCAAGAAAAGGGTATAGGATCCTGTTTTGACTTTTCTCTTAGGTTTGCTAATAAGTTGGTGGATAAAAATGCTGTGTCTCAGGTATGTTTGTATCTTTACTTAGGACCAAGTTTGCCAGATTAATATTACTTACACATTCATGTTCATATGAACTCAATGTATCTGTTGAAAGAAAATGGTTGTCAGATTATGCCTGCTTTCTTAGTTTAGAATAGGAAAGAAAGTACACAATATTAATGAAGAACCACCCATGTGACATTCTAAGATTCTAAAATGTCTGACAATTAAAACAGATATTTTAAAGCTTTGCAACACATTGCCCTGGAACATGCAGCTCTAAGTGCAGCCTGAAAATTGTGTGCACCTAGAGACAGAAGAATTATAGGTGACCATGTCTCAAGGGCTGACATTTATGCAGAGCTGGGTGCAGAGATGATCCTCTATTTCAAGATCTCAGTCAAGGTCCAGAAGCTGGGGAGACTGTAGTTAACAAGGGGAAGAGAGACAGGACTCCATTGCAAGGGCTACATCTATCCACCTCCCAGGACAATATCCATGTAGCTGCTGATGCAGCTCCAGGTTGTTTTTAGAGAGCCCCCCAGTCCCCCCTGGTAGTAGGTCACTAAATCCCAACTGCCAGGAGGGGGCCATGAGGAAAGAAACACAAAGATTGCAACAAATCTTCCAGTATTTCATAGCTATGCATTGCTGTACAGACATGTTCAAGACAAAGGTTAACATTAACAGAAATCATTAAAGACTCATTGATCTACCCCTTCTCTTACTGTTTGGCAATGGACTGCCATTATTATTTCATAGAATCATTAAGGTTGGAAGGGACCTTTAGAGATCATCTGAAGGGAAAATATTAGTGTCCAAGAAAAAAAAGAATTCATAGTATAATATGCAGCAGTAGGCTACTGTTTAAATTCAGGGTACAGCTTCACACTGCCTGGATTAACAAAAGCAAGATACTACTGAGTTGTGGTTTAGATTTAAATTGCTCTTTCTTCACAAGTATTACCAGGAGAGCCTTGTTAAACAGCCTGCTGCCTCCTGAGGATCATTCTCCCCTGCTGTGCAGGGAACACTCAGTCCCAGGCCTCCTTTGCAGAAAAGCAATGACTGATCAGGTGGCAAGATCTGGTGGACAAGAGAAACAAAACTCTTCCAGACCTGTGAAACCAGGCACTTTTACAATTTCACAAAGTTACTATTTCTGTCACAACTACCTGAGCTTTTTATCTTTTATTTCAAAGGCTTAGGCCATGATTTATATACATGTGTGGTTTCTACTGCACTGCCATGCAACTCATGAGAATTTTAAGTAACTTAACACTAACACAGATGCTGATTTATCTGTGCTTAAGGGGTAAATTTACAGTACTCTGACTGGAGGTTCAGCTCTAGTCTACTGTAGCAGTCTAAAGCATTCTCTGATAAATTCAGAAACCATGAGGTACATTTGCTCATAAGGGCCCCAGCCATCCCTGCGCATGCATTAAACCCTGTAATGGTAGACATGGGGCAGGGGGAAAGAACTGCGTTATTCCAGGAGTTCATACAAGAAAAACAGCTTAGATAATACTGACCATACCAGGCTGCCAGCTCAAAACACATTACCCTCAGGACTTAAAATCCCAAGAAGACAGTCCATGGATAATACAATTCTGGAAGTTAACACTAGGAGATTCCCTCAAATCACATGCTGAATTACTTTTCTAAAGAGCATACCATGAAAGGCTGAGTTCAAAACAGTTTGACTTGTGCTTTTCTTACTGTACCATAATAAATAATGCATTATGGAAGTTTACTTTCCCCTTCTTCAGATCATCCTTCTCCAACTTGGTTTGGTTTTCCTTTTCCCCTTCACTTCCTCTTGCCCAGCATTATCCCTTTTTCATTTATTCCTAGTTGTCACTCTATCACCTTTTCTCTGGGGAATATTTGGCTATATAAAAAATTGTCAAAGCACAATAACAATTTTTTATTATTATTATTTAGGGAAGGTGGACTTCATCTGCAGCAGACTAAGCCCTGGGAGTCTAATAGTTCTTGACTAGAATAATTCAGAGTATTGCATCTGTCACAGACCTACTCTGATTTTGGGTTCAGGACTCATTTGCAGGCCCCGCCCACACCAACTTTGTACCAAGCCCATTGAGAAACTTTCACTATAGTGCCTAGCACAAACCTGGGGACATTTTATCACCTCATGAAGAAAGCCTACACTGCAGGGCACGACATTTATTAAGAATGACAGAATAAAACCAAATAAATTTTCCCCACAAAGGCATGTAACTGCATGTTGCTGCATTATAATATATTAGTTTAATATAATCATTTGCAATGGCATGTACCACCTCTGAAGGTGACTAGTAATTTAAGAGGTCTGTGCCCAGTCCTAAAAGGCTACAACAAAATAGAAGGCATTTCATAAGGAAAGCTTTAATTAAATAGATTTTCAACAGGTTATTTGCAAATCTATTCTAACACAGCATAGTGCTAAGGAGAATGCACATAATTTCTTTTATCTAGCTCTTAACAAATAGCATTAAGTTCAAGTTGTGATGGCACTGAACATACCGCACAGTCTATTTTACAGTCTGTTGAACACCAAGCAATTGAATGGGTTTGTTATTCATTCAACTCCATTGTTCAAGCAAAAGCAATCACAGCAAGATTAACTGCTCCCTGAGATAAGGCAGGAAACTGTAACAGTTGCCTATGGCTGAGCCCTATCTGTTTCATAAGCAATTAGCTGCTTTAGAGTAAGTGATATAAGGAAGGGGGACTGTGCATGTGAAATAAAAAGGGCAAAATCTGATTTCTTTGAATAGTTTCATTTGAATAGCTTTTTTTTAAACCAAAGCAAGAACAAGGCATAATATTGTTATAATCTATTTTATCACAGAGCAAAACTGCAGTTCTTATTTCTTATCACATTTTGCATCAGGATAACCACTTGTTACCTTGTAGGAAGTACTTTCCTGTTTTTGTCAGCAAAATGATAGCTCCAATTGAAAAATTCTTCAATGCAGTACAGCAAAAAAAGTCTTTTAATCAAAGGACCCCAGGAAATGTTTTCCAGTCTTTGGAAGTCATTCCCATCCGTTTATCATTCTCTTATTCTGTACCTTTTCTCTGCAGTTTCCTATTTCTTCATTATCCATAATGTGAGATACATACTGGTTCTGTTACTTCTCTAAAGCATCTGTCTCTAGAGAAGTCAGAAATATTTTAGCTATTCTCACCCAGTAACATGATCACATGCTTTTCCTAGCCCAACTATCAGTTTGATTGTAGTAAGAGAAAGAAAATAGCAGAATCATTTCTTAATTATCAGAAAACAAGCTGAATAAACTGACAGTCCTGATAAGGAGAACCATGGCAACAGAAATCTGAAACAGGAATTACTAACCAAGAGCACAATATCATAAGCACTCAGCCTCTAAACATTCTCACCTGGGAGTCACAAGAATGTTGATGACATACCTTTGTTTAGGGCCATCCTGCAGATTATTATTGCTCTAGTTCCCAGTAAGCATCAAGAGTCCCAGCTGGTTATTTCTCTTAACATACTACAGCATTGTGCCATTTTGACCATAAACTCCAATTAGCAAAGGGCCAACTGATGTTTGTCAAGAATCCTGGCACTGTCACAAGACCAGCCCTAGAACAAGAGAATGCTTCACATCCATTTCATCAAAACTTAAGCCTGAATATAAACTGCCTTCTCTGAGGGCTTTATTGCAGGGAATCTTGCTTTAAGTCAGGTAGTAGTAATATTTCTCCACTGTATTTGCTGCAGACAATTTTAAATTTAACAAACCAACACAGGGTAACATGAACATTGCTTTGGTGGCTCCTGTTCAATATCCATCATTTAAGACAGAATTACAAAGAACAATTTGTGCCTTCATTCAAACCCTTAGGGCTGGGAATGTTGCTTTTATAGGCTAGTGGCTAGCTCAGGTAAGGCTCCTTCATTTTTTGAAAGGCTCCAAGGATCATTCAGGATACTGGGAATATTGCAAATAGAGTGGATAAAGTTGATCCTTAATTTATCACTTAAAAAATGGAAAAGAAAAAAAATCACTTATGGCATTATTGTCTAGTCTTTCATACATACAATAGGCATTGATGCCAATTTAAGGTTCATACAAGAATCAAGTGCAATTTCCAACAGCAATTTCTTATGCAGATTAAAGTTTCACTGCTGTAAAGACAGATGGACTCATTTTTCTACTACATTATTAAGAGAATTGACTGCATGGTCTAAATTAATATGCAGTTACCAGTGTAAAAGAGTTGGTTAAAGGCATCTAAATGAGACTTCAAGGAAGCCTAGAAATAGAGAAAAGCACTCTCCATCATGCAAGCTTTTACCCTCCTATATAGCAACTTTTCAGATCAACTAGAAGAGTTTTATTAACATAGCTTTAATAGCTGTGCATTTTAAAATTAGTGCAATTCATGTAAAAGCATAAGAGGAAGAAAAATTCAAACTGTTAGTCTCAGCAGACAAAACTGAGCTGGTGCAGAGACTCCACAGCATGGAACAGAAAGGACTGTCTGCTCTTCCACAGACAGGAAGGCTGGCACAGCAACAGTGCCAGCAGAGAGCCTCACCAAACAGGGCTCCAGCCCACAGTAACTGAGACAAGCAGATCCAGAGGGAGCAGCAGATACAGCCAAAGCCCCAGCTCCTCACTCCAGCCCACCGATGAAGCCAAGAATCCAAATCACAGCTTCTTCTACTAAGAAGAAGCAACATCAACTATCAGCCAACTCTTACAAGGTAAGTTTAAAATCAATCTATAGTACTAAGCCCAGACAAACAAGGCACAGCTAGGATAACACAACAAGGTCATAGCAGAGATGAAGAAAAAGCACCTTCCTGGGCGTGAGCTTAAATAGAGCTCCCAAGCCCTTGGGCAGGTGAGGCTGGTCAGGGCTATTAAGGACAGTTAGTCACTCATGGTGCTCACAGTTGGAAATCACTCCTGCTTCTGCTGAGAGTAGCTCACATGCTTATACCTACAGTAGCCTTTTACCTTTTTTTACCACACTTTTTTTGCTCTTTCAAAGTTACAGTCTAGTCACACATACTTGCGTTATGTTCCTAACTATTCCCCCTGTTGCGCTTAAGGTCGCCACAGTTTCTCTTTGAGCTCTAGGAGTGAGTGATATTTAGGTGGTTTTCAGCTTCTCTTTTGCTCCTTATAAACCAGGCTTTAACAAGCTGTCAGGTCAAATAGACCTGAAGCTGTTCATCTTTCCACTCAGTTTATCAACAGAGCAGGAGTACTCTGAATCTGGGGGAAAACAGTCTGCCAGCACTGCCCAGAGAGCTGCCATGCAGTGATGCTAGTTTGGGCCTTGAAAACAAAACAGAAACATGAGTGCAGACATTCTTCCACACTAATTGCTTCTGCTGAGTGTTGCTTTTCAGCAGTGCTAATCATGCTGAGCACAACACCACGCTAATGTTCTGTAACTTCTTTTACTACAGTTGGCTTTATTTTCTGCATAGTATATACAATAAGAACTAAAAATGAGTCTGAGTCATTCTGAAGATCCCTGACCTGGGGAGAGCATATGGATAGTATGTCGAACAAGGATAGCAGTTAGAGGGGAAGAGCACTGGCTACACTGATCCAAGGAAGGTACTGCGGAGTGCCTGTCATTTCCCAAGCAGGGAATTGAATGACTGCAAGGGAGCACAGGCTGGGCAAACATTCTGAGCTGTCACAGTGCTCAGAGGAAGGTCATGGTGTGTTGGGCGAGCACAAGTCATGTTTAGTGCCAGCTAGGCCAATAATCATTTGGAAATTCAATTGTAAAGCAGTAGGATCTATGCAGTCCTGGGATGTCTGTTTGATATGGTACAATTCTTCCAAAACGTCTTTGGTTTGCACAAGTACAGTGTTTGTTTGTGAACCTGTGGATCATCTGAAAAGCTGGATTATGTTCTTGATTAAGGTAAAAGAATTAAATGTGTCAGTGCCCTGAGTGACTAATAGGCCTTAATGAGCCTGATCAGCCTCACCTGGGGCCACCACCACTGCCCTGCACCCAGAGGCCAGGAGCTCTATTTAAGCCCAGCCCTCAGCCTGTGCTTTCTCTTTGAGAGGTGCTGTGGGAGGGCTGCTTTTCAGCTCAGTTGGGAGTCTGTTGTTTGGTTGCTGACCTGTAAGTTTGTTTTCTCCATCTTACTTTTGTGTCTGCCTCATTCCTGTGAACTATTCTAGTAATTCCTGGTGTATATTTTGTGGTTTGAGTTTGTAGTTTGCCTTCTTGTGCTTCAATACTGAAAGCCTGCCTTGGACCTTGATACTTGACTCCTGTTTGTGCATCTGACCTGCTTTCTTTGCTCAGGTACTGTAAGATGGGACCTGTAGCAGTTTTGTTACCATTTCCATTTCTTTTCCTTTGGATGAAGTGGTTCTTCCTGACACAATAATGCTTAATTATTGTCAAAGTGATATAGCTTGAAACTGAATTACAAGCATTTTTAATTGTTGTAGTGGCATTCAATGTGAATTGTTAATGCTGCTGTTGCTGGTGCAGCGCAGCTCATGGAAATCCCTGTACTTGTCTCCCTTTACTGTCTCTCAGGTATTGGCTGCAGTTTATTTTTTGCAATAGTTTCTCCTAATACAATTCCTGAAAGGTGTAGGTCCTAATGCTGCTCTTTAAAGGCAGGGTTCTTTCTTCCCCATCCCCAGGTGCTCATCCCTGGGGCTGCTAGGAGCAAACCTGTGGCTTTGCAGTGAGACAGCTCAGGAAATTGAGAGCACAGCAGAAATGAACACAGAAATCTGATGGAGACTGAGCATGAAGGATGGCAGGGCTGCAGCTCTGTCCTGTTTCATTTAGGTAGGTCTATCAAACTACAAACTATTTTTTTTTTCCTGATGTATGAGAGATAGAGGAAAGTTGGGGTTGTTTTCTTCATTGCTTCTGAAAACAATACAATGTAATTGTTTCTGTGGAGGCTTCTACTTTATTTGGTGTTTGAGGCAGCCTGTGCTGTCAAGTCTACCTAGTAAAATAGTAACAGGGCAATCAGTATGGTAGTGGTTTGTTATGTAATTGCATTTCTTGTCAAGGTAAGACAGGCAGCATGTATGTGAAAAGGCAAAGACTTATTATGAAGCATCATGGGTGCAAACTCCTAAGTCAGAAGTGACTGCTCCTGTTGTAGCAATAAGATCCTGTTGTGCTTAATGAGGGAGCCCTGCCAGGTTGGTTACCCTTCTTGTAAGGCAACCTACCACAGAAATGCAAGCAGCAGCAGCCTTCTCTTTGGTGCAACATTTCCTCCAGCCAAAAAGACTATTCTTAGTGAGAAGGTATAACTGAAAGTAAACCCCACCAGTTTTGTGTTCTAGGAGCATTGGAGAAGTGTTTTTTCCTACCCAAAATCATACAGAAAAGGTGAAAGGTAGTAGGAAGGCAGAAGCAATGTTTTTTTGTGCCTCAAAAATGAGGCATGGAGAGAGCAAGTGGCTGTGGAAGATGACCCAGGAAACGGAGGCAGAAACTGTCTGAATCCCAGCCTGTCCAGAAAACCTGTGCATATCCTTGCTTTCACAAAACAGTGCAACCTTTCTAGAAAGAGAAAAGTAGAAATGAAACAGCTCTGTCTCATGGCTGTCATCAGAGAGGATGCAGTTTCAGTAACAGAACACAGGTTTTTGGATGTGTGTTTTCTGGGGGGAGAAATGCATGGAGCAGCTACTGGCCTGCAGTTGCTAGGTAGTGCTGCCTTGTGGCCTGGGAGTGGTCCCAGGCTCCTTTGGGCTGCACATGCAGCCTGCTCAGATGAGGATGGTGGCAGCAGGAATTACCCCAGTGATGTAATTATGTAAAACAGACCAGATGCTGTTTTCAGCATATGGAAGTCTTATTACACATTCATACATTCACAGAGATCCTAATGATAATAATCCTGGGTGTGGTTATAGAATATATTTTAAATGATTCTTTCAATCTGATCTGACTATACTAGACGTGGTAATGGACAAGAAATATTAAATTTTATCCCTTTTTTGCCCTATTGGAGGGAAACTTAGGAGAGGGCAAGAATCTGTTTTCAGCATAGGACTTATATCAAGCTTTCTTTCACATCAGTGTATGGCTGATCCTGCCATTACACAGGAAAATGTTTTTCTCACTTCTGTGCTATAAAACCTTCCTGAAACTACCAAGGTAGGAGTGATGTGAAAGTAATGTAAAAACCTAGTTGTGTGTATTTCTGTTGCTTTAAAAGTGCAAAAAAAAAAAAAAAAGCTGTTGAAGAAATAAGCAGACCAGGACTGATATGTTTATTGGCTTGCTGTTCTATGTATTTCTCAATATTGATCTAGCTATATGCCAATGTAATGAATACCTTACTACATCTTGATAATTATTTGCTTGTTTTTGTTTGTTTTTCTTTCCTCTGAGCTAGCATTTGTATCTAACTGTGGCATAAGACTTCTGAGAAATATGTAAAATATGTAGAGTTGTATATAGAGCACAGGCAAGCTTGGGTGCTTTCTAGGGGAGGCTGGTGTGCAATAAGCAGATGGCAGTGGGGACTGTAAGAGTATACAAATGGGTCTTGATCTTGAAAGTGTATCTGTAGGTGTGGGAGTGATTTGTCCTGAGCAGTGTTAGCATTGAGGGGAATTGCTGCTGTTTTCACAGCCTTATTGCCCCCTGCAGCCTCTCCCTTGCCCTTACAGAAAGGGCATTTTTGCCTCCCCCCCCTCCCCCCCAAAAGGAGCTGTTCTTTTCTGTGTGTTGTGTGCTCCTTACATTGCAGGTAATTTCAGAGCCCTGGGCATAAGAAATTGTTAAACATAAATCACCTGTTCTCCTTTGTGTGTTAGGCTAATGCTACCCCAGAGAGTCCTTGCTCTGGGTGTTGTGTTTGTACTGCTGTTTTCCTCAGAGCCTTTCTGCACCTCTAGGTAGCAACAGCCCTTGGTGCTGCTGCTGAGGAGGTGGTACTGCAGTTGGCAAGTGGCTGGTCCCACTTGGCTTCGAAAGCCTTACTGTGTTGAATATAGGAGACCCTTCTGCTCCCTTGCCCTGCTGTGCCTCACTTTCAGGGCCACATGCCTGTGTGGGGCTCTGGACCTGGAGGGGCTGCACAGAACCTGCGTGGGCTGTGCAGAGCCAGGAGGGGGGGTGTGGATATGCTGAATGATGCTGGAGGCAGCGTGGGCTCTGTGGCCTTGTGTTGGTGTGTGCTGTTGTAGTGTACTCATGGGTGCAGTGGCCAAAATGTTGCTGCATATGGCCACTCTGTGCTGGCAGAGAGGAAGCTCTTGTGTACTGGCATGTGAGGGTCTTTTTCTGGGACAAAACATCAGTCTGTGCTTTACTGTGAGCCCTTATCCAAGGAAGAGGATAGGAAGGAGAAATTAGTGAGCAATAAAATATCCATTAAGGGATCATAATCTGGGAATTAAGTTGGATTTTTTTTACCCAGTGTAGAAATACCTCTAGATTCATTCATATCTTAAGTGCTCCCTGTTAATTACTGATGTGTTGCAAGCTATCAAGTAAATATTAAATGTACATAGTATTTTATATAAGCACAGACACACAAGCAATGGAATCTATAACCTTTTGGCATATCAAGGCCTGTTTAAAGAATCACAGAATGCCTTAGGTTGGAGGGGACCTGTAGAGATCATCTAGTCCAACCCCCCCTGCACACACAGGGTCACCTAGAGCATGTGGCTCAGGACTGTGTCCAAGTGGGTTTGGAAGATCTCCAGAGAAGGAGCCTCCACAGCCTCTCTGGGCAGCCTGTGCCAGTGCTCTGTCACCCTCACTGTTAAGAAATTTTTCCTAAAGTTCCTGTGGAACTTTTGGTGCTTTGCTTTGTGGCTGTTTCCTCTAGTCCTATCAGTGGCCACCACTGAGAAGAGGTTGGCCCCATCTTCCTCACTGCCTCCCTTGAGGTACTTATAAAGAATAAATCTTATGAACGCTGGCCTGAGAATTGGAGCTGTTGAACCCTACTGTATTGATACAATTTCCACTAACATTTGAAGCTGTTACACTTTATCTGGTCAGGAGCTACTTGGTCCCTTTCCAAGTCATGAACTATAGAATTAAGAAGGTTGAGAATAAGCAATATAATTGAGATACTTGGATTTGCCATGGCAAAATACACCACACTGTATTTATAAGAAAATGACCATAGATACAATTATGTAGAAAAGAACTGGCTTTGTTTCCTTTTGAAACCTAATTATTTCTTTCCTGAAAGAAAAAATGTTTGTGGTATCTTGCTGGCTGTAGCAAGCAGTAAGAAATGCAGAAAAAGCAGTAAGAAATTTGTTTAACACAAATGTATTTTATAAAGGTATCAAGTAATGTTTAAGTGAATGCCTTCCTGAGGGTCCTTGGTAGGAAGGTATAAGCTTGATGTGAATTATTTGCTTAACTTCAGCCAAGAAATACTGTGCACTGGGATAGTCTTTTACTGCTGGGGATTCATCTGTAGGGAAGGAGTAAAAAGCTCAGTCTAGTTCATCTGGTTGTGCTTTTTTTCCTTCAAGAAGAACTGAACTTCAGTGTTTCAGAAAAGATTGGACTGTTTGCATTTCTCTGGCAAGCCAGTAATCTAGTTGGATGAGAGCTAAATACAATCAGGAAACTGGATTTTTTGTGCTATCCGCTCTAGAGGGGTTCTTTTTCCTCTGGAACATATTGGGAGACAAGATGGAAAATACAGAAGTAGGAAAGGGGGGGGAACAAATGTGGAAAGATGTGAGTGTGAAATGCTTTGGGAGCAGGTGAAGTGGACTGAGAAGTGATGCTGAGGAGAGGCTGGAGAGGGGTGCCTGCCCTGCTGACTGGAGTCCTGCTGTGCACGAGGTTGTAGCTGTTGTGTGTGCAGAGATGCTGGTGTCTGCAGCTGGGGGTGACCTCTTGCCTGTAGCTGTTGCTTTGGGAGATGGTGTGTTTGACAGGCTGGGGAGCCTGCATGCCCTGCCAGGAGTTGCTGTGTCTGGTAGCTTCTCTGTTTTCTGTTCCTGCAGGTGGATGTTTCCTTGAAGGCTGAGGAGTCTTTGTGCCTTGTGTGGCAACACTCAGACCTGGGGGAGGTCACTGATGCCTTGGAGGGCTCTCCCATCCTGGGCACAGACCTCAGGGTGCCTGCTGGCCAAGGCTTAGTGCTGTGTTTCTTGTGCCAAGTCACTGGCTACTGGATAGCAACATCTGAAGTGCAGAAAAGTAGGGAGGAACAGCATGAAGCTGTTCTTCCATGAAGTGAGTTGGCAGTCTGCTTTATGCAGTCCTCTGTAGGACTACATCCTTTTCGTGATTGTATTTCCTCAGAGAAAGTGTTAGGTATTTAGTGAGCACCTGGTGAGTGCCTGGTGAGTGAGTGCCTGGTTGTCACATAGATCTCTAAACTTGCTACTTTTACCTGCTTTCCTATCCCTGGTAGTGCTCTTCTGCACAAGAGCTGTGAGTTAACAGAATACCATATTATATGTTGAGTTGTGTTGCATGGGAATTGTCCAAAAACTGCATGGCAGAGGAGGGGAGCAGTGGTGTGAATCCAGCAGTCCCCAGTCAGCTGTATTTGCATTATTTGTAGAGGCTGCTACTGCTGCCTGTGCTTGATGCAATTCTTGTTCTTTTTATAGCATTTTCTAAGTCTGTAGTTAATATTAACTGACAGGGACAGCTGTGAATCTTGGGATTTCCTATGACACATAATTAAGGAAAGCACTAATTCATGTAGGGACAGATGCCTGATGATAAATTGTTCTGTATGAATATCACTGCCTTCACTGCTAACTCTGTTTCCTGCTGATTACTGAGGATCTGCCTTGTAGTATAAGGTGCTGGAGGCATGTTGCAGGGTTTCCAACTTGTACACATCTTAAAAGAAATCTTTTACCTCTTGACACTTTATTTGTTCTTGTGTTTATGGGCCAGTTGTCTGAAGTCATCCTGCACCTAGAATGTGTGTGAATTTGCACTGGAAGCTTTCTATGGAACATGGAAGGGGGCTTACATTCAGCAAGGACTTAGCAGCTCACCTAAGCTATTGCTGAGCTGGTGAGTGGATCCCAGGTAGCATCTAGCTCCTCTTTTGTCCAAATGAGCCCAGCAAGTGGGGGGAGAGCACCTTGGAGCTGAGGGGTTGTGAGGTGGCAGCAGCAGTGGTGGCCTCACTGCCAACACGCAACAAGAAGAGTGTAGGGTAACCACCATAGTTCCAGTTATCACAAGTTTGTAGTGATGAGACAAGTCCTAGAGGAACCTAAATGAGGAAGCTGAGCTGTGATCAGCAAGGCTCAGGCCAGGTCCACCTAAAGCTCTGGCAAGGTCCTAGTGTGGGGATCTGAACTCAAATGCAGCTCCTGAGCAAAGCAGTGGAAGCTGGATGAGCTTCTTGGAGCTCACAAAGTCTGACCTAGTGTTGCAGCACAGCCTCAGAACTGTTCCAGAGCACAGCCAGCCAAATGCTGCAGGGAGGTCCAGAGCCTGGTGCACTCATGTAGTAGTTTGACTGCTGTGTGCTTGCCCTGCTTTTGAGCTATTCCCTAGACAGAAGGCATGATACTGGGTTAGCTGGACCTTTGGTCTCATGTGGTGCGAGCATTGCTATGGTAATGTGTTAACAGGTCATTCTGGCTTCAGAATAATCTTAGGCCGAGTATAAAAACAGCATTTCAAAATGGAACTGAATGAGCATCCCCTGAGCAGGTTTGAAGTATAACTTGTGATCTATTCCTGTAAGCTAATTAGCTGCCACCCTAAACAGAGAACCAAGTGTGCAAACAAGCAGGTAGTTGTGATAAGTGCAGAGCTGTTCTCCTTAATGTCTTGTTGAGTAGATCTGTTCCCTTACAGGCTGGCTGTTGGCTCTTTGCCTTGTAAGTGAAAAGATCTGATTATTCAGTTCCTGTTTCCTATGAAGAAATGTGCTGGGGTGCCCTGACTCATACCTTACTGACAAGCAGAACAGTGAATGTTGACTGCAATGTGTCTGAGCAGAGAGGAAGCAGAATTTTGGTGCTTGACTTTGGCCTTCTCACGTACATCTTCTGCAGGTGGATGTGAGTCTGGAGTCATGGGTTTGCTGTCTCCTGTCCATACTGTGCACCAACTGCAAGGCTACAGGGCAAACCTGGTTTCTGCCACCTTCTGCTGGTGCAGAGCCTGCCTGAACAGGCCTGCTCAGACCACAGGTCCCTGTCTGTGGTACAGGGGGCAGAGTGGATACTGTGGAAAAAATGTCTTTAGTTGTAAATGGAGAAAACTATATTTGTGATCAAGGAAACACATTTTTTTTTAATCACTTGATTTCATTATCCCTCTAAAGGTAATTCTCTGAATCAGGGCTATCGGGAGGCATGCTCAGCACGGCCAAGTATCTTGTGCCCTAGAAAACACAGATCAGATTCCTGGAGTTTAGCATGAAAGGCAAGCAGTACAAATCAACAGGAGCTGGGCTTCGTACAGCATGGATGTATCTTGGGGGTGCCGAGCATCTTTTAAAGCAAGAGTACTGCAAAGCTCTGATCACTGGATTATGACAGATGCTACTGCAAAAGCTTGCTTTCTCAGCTCTGCCATGGCTCTGCTTTTATCTAAATCAGAGTGTTGGTGTATCTGTCTGGGTAATCCTGATTATGATCCTCCTGCTATCTATTAAATGCACTGCTTTTTACCAAGCTTAGTTTCCAAGACCATTAAAAACACAGACCAGGGTCTTCTATTGTTAGCTGGTGGCAGAACAGAGGCAGTGCAGGCACCTCTAACCTGCTAACAATCCTCTTCCCTGTCTGGGGGTGCTGCAAAGATGATGTGTCTCAGCACACTTTGCTATTGATCTGAATATTCAGCTGAGTGCTAAGACCTGTATTTTCTTTTCACGCACTGCAGTCATCCTAACCTATACAATGTTGGTTTTACAGAAAGTGAGGTATCCTGTGGGCTCTAATTTAGGTGGCTATTAGTATGGAGAGCTAAAGATAACATTAATGTGTAGTTCCTAGTGTGCATGCTGTTTTCAAGAGAAATGGGGATCACTTGGCACTTGGCTGCATATGGAGCTTATCATGGCATTGCAGAACAGTCAAGGACCTCAGGAGGTCTCTTGTCCAACCTCTTGCTCAAAGCAGGGTCAGCTCTGAGCTGACTGCTCAGCATGGGCTTGTAAACCTCCAAAGCTGCAAACTGTGCAGCCTCTTTGGGCAATCTGTGTCCCTGCCTGCCTGTCCTCATAGTGGGACATTTCTGTATATGCAGTTACAACTTCTCTTTCTATTCCAGCTGAGTCCACAGGCAGACCCTATTGCAAAATGCCAGTGTGTTGGCTTGTAGCTCAGCTGTTTTGTGGTGTTCTCAGAGGCAGAAGGTGATACTGAGACCCCTGTGTGGGCCATAGGCAAAGTGCTGGGGAACAAAGGCTGATGTCTCAGGTCTGTGCCCCCCTGGGGTGCAGGGCTGCTGTGTGCAGCAGGAATTGTACCTGCAGCTCTGAGTGGCTCCAGCTCAGCCAGGATGAAGGCTGTTGGAGTGTGAGTGCTGTGGCACTGGAAGTGCCCCAAAGTGACTGAGTGTTCATGAAATTTGTACTGACTGGGTTTTCCACATGGGCCTTTTTTCTTCTTGATGTACTTGTGTGCATCTGCCTCACTGCAATCCATGCATGATTCCAGTGTCTTTATCTGATGCTGCTCATGTCTTGCTGGAGCAGCAAAGCCTCTGTGAAACTGATCTTTTTCCCTCATTGCTCCCTAGCTGCCTCTGAGTAGCAGCCCTGGAACGGGGTGGTCTGTTGATGCTGTTCTGCAGCTGCAATGACAAATCTGCCTCTGTGCCTTCAGGAAGACAGTGCTGCATGTGTTTGCACAGAAGATGGCCTTTGGTTTGTCTTTCTTCAAATAGTGAGGAAGAATAAATTCATTCTTTGAAATGGAAACCTTAAGCAGATGACTGGGGCTTCCCTCAATCACCAATAAAAGCTTCTCCTTTATCCTTGGCAAAGGAATGAATGGATTATCCTCAGCTTAAGTATTTTACCTCCACATGGGGATAAATTAATGTCTAACTTAGAAGGTTATTTCCTAGTATGGTATGATATTCTATTTTGTGAATGTTTAGTCAAGTTACAAATTTATAAAATCTGTTTTTTTATAGGTTTGTTCTTGGTATGTCTTTCCTGTTGGTTTGTCACCATGACAACTTTGTATCTGTGTGACTGATGCTCTGCACTTGAAAAAAGTTGATCCTGAGCCTGAATGCAGGAAATTGGGGAGTGTCATCCAAACAGTTGCAGAATGTGTTTGATTTCTGCAGTCCTCTGCATGACTCTGCTGTGCAGAAGTCTGCATGCAAGCTGAAGAGCAAAGCATGTTTTCTTCACTAGATCTGCAAGCTGCAACATACTGCTGTTTTTCCAGTGTATTTTCATGCTAACTATGTATGCCAGTTCCACAGGTTTATAAAGCCAATATTAAACCCTCACTTGACAGGTTTATAAATGTTGATGTGTAAAAATGTCTATTTCCTTCAGAAATTATTCTTTTCATGGTCTAGAACCTTTTATTATCAAGTATTGGCATCAGGATCTAATGGGCAAATGTTCTACCACAGAACTATCTGCTTACATCTGGCTCTGCTCTCTCCCTAACCTAGAAAAATACTCTTGCCTGTGCAAATCTGTGCCATCTGTGTTCTCTTGGTCAGGAGCAATTTTTAAACA
The DNA here is from genome assembly GCA_013398735.1 of Nothocercus julius. NCBI lineage: Eukaryota > Metazoa > Chordata > Aves > Tinamiformes > Tinamidae > Nothocercus > Nothocercus julius. The sequence goes on from VZSV01000036.1 coordinate 350,234, forward strand.
GTGGTACAGAAGGGACTTGTATATTTCTTGGTCTGAGGTGCCTATGTTGGTGTCTTTAGGAGCCATATGGATTTGTGTTGCCAGGGGGTGAGCATTGTGTGCTCCACATACTCCTCCAAGCAGCAGTTTTACTTTTGTGGGAGAGTTTGCTCTGGAGACTGGGAGTTGTTACCATTTTAGGCCAGGAAGTTTTGGTTTCTTTGAGCGAAGGATCTGCATCAAGGGAAGTAAACTGAAAAATTTGGGGCATTTGGCCTTGTTCAGCAATGTCTGAAAGTGTCTGTAGGCTTGGGAAGGCAAAATAAGTGGCGCTCAGCCTGCCAGAGGCAGTAAGGGCAAAGTGTCCTCATGGAGTGTAGGTAGAATAGACCTCTATCAAAAGAGAATTTATTGCCAGTTGGCTGGTAAGGCTGCTTTGAAAATCTGACACATGTTATGTCTGTCCCTCTCAACTTCAGAACAAAGCCCTTGACTATGAGTTTCCTTAAGCATTCATGGCCACTGCAATAGCTCCTGTAGTTTCTCCATCTACCATCAGGACACACTGGCTGTAATGTGCTGTGCAGTGTCAGCACTGCTCTGGCTCAGTCAGTTGATACTGTATGTTCCAGCTGCTGTATCTGTGAATGCGTGTTGTGTTTGTGCAGTATTTCCATTTTCTAAACAAAATGTTTCAGACCTTGAGAAGAAAATTGGCTAGTTTGCATTATCTGATCATAAAAGTGTAAAAATGTAAACACTATATGTGTTTCTATCATATTATGAAGAGAGACTCGTTTTACTCTTTGCTCAAAGGCTCTTGGGAAAACCTTATTTGAATCCTGTCCCTGGAAAGGGAAAGGTTGGCTCACTTAAGATCTTTTGGGAACTTTCTAGACCTCATTATCAAATTTCATGGTAAGAGCATGAGAAAGTTGAGCTTTGTATTACCTAACAGAAGAGAGACACAAAACAAGCTAGGAAAAACTAATCCTAACTGTCTTTTAGTGGAAACATTGGCATTTATTCTTTTGTAAGAGCTGGCAGAAATTACATGTTGAGAAATGTTTCCGTGAACTGTAAAGCTAGAACTTGTGCAACAAAACAGTTCAGCAGTACTTGGAGCAGGCACCTGTCTGGCCAAAGCCATTGCAGCCCATGGGCTGATTGGGGATGAGATGTAAACTTTTGGAATTATGCCTGAACAGATGCAACTAAGACTAAGAGAAAATGTATTAAATTCACTCTTTATTATGTTAATGAATTGGTTAAAGAAATGGAGAAATGGCCTGGTGTGCTTCAGTAAGCCAAAAATCCTGGGGGCTCTTCCCATTTCTTGCTACCAATAGTGCAGTCTGACTTGACGATATCCTCAGAGGAATGGCAGTGTGGAGTGCACTAGTTAGCAATCAGATGGCATCAGAATTCCATTTTGAAGGTTCAAATCATCAAGCACAGTACCAAACTGCATGTGTGCTTTGGCTTGAGCTGCCAGAAGAGCTGTTATTTAGGGCTGGTGGATGTGTTAATGCTGTGGCTTTCAGGAACTGCTTGATAACCTTGTTACTTACCAGTAGGTGTCACTGGAGTCCATCAGAGACCTGTTTTTACTTTAAAAAGTGTTTTTCCACTTAAACCTTTGAGGGGCACTTGGTAGTTACTCATATTAACATGCATCCAGTAAAAACAAAGAACTGAAACCAATGCTTTCTCAAGTATGTTGTTTTTCCTGTCTCAGTTACTGGTAATTGTTGATGGATAATCCAGTGGATTGGGAAAGAACTTTGATATGTTTTTTCCCCCTGCAGGATGCCTGACTCTGTTCCAAGCTGCTGTTGACAAAAGTGATTAGCTGATGCAAAGATGAAGCTAGTTAGGCAAGGCCTGTCCCCTTGGGACAGGGGAAATCCAGGCAGAAGACCTGAATTTTCCAATTCATCAGCACCTGCACTGAAAGTTACAGAAACTCCACTGTGGAGGTCTGTGCCTACCTACTTCTGGGAATCAGCACCATGCTCTTATTCTGGTGACAATGTTTTTCTCCAAAACTCCAGTCTTAAAAGTAAATAAAAATAGTAGGTGACCTCAAAAGTAATCTAGATAATTGCCCATGTCATTAGTTTTATGCAGGAATACTGTTACAGAGCTGTTGCTCTGAAGATCTGATTCTCATGTGCTATTCTGTTTTTAGTTTTGATGAAATGTGGTCCTTTGCCATGTAGTTGCTAGTTAGGAGATCAGCAAAGATATTTTGCTTGTAATAAGCTATCAGGTATTTGCTGTCTGGAAGGCACCAAAAAAAGGCATCAGACTGACACCTCTGGCTACTAAATATGTTCCAACCATTTGATATTGTACATCAAAAGACAGCAAGAAAAAAGGTTAGATTTGTGTTTCTCACTTAGAGACATGGTACAAGGCTTATTCTTTATGAAGACCTCCAGAGAGGCATTTTGATTTAAAAAAGACTGACTTTAGTGTTAAACTCTTGTACCAGTAGTACATTCTTTCAATTTCTTTCAAATATTTACCAAGAAATGACTGTGTGTAGAACTACTGTTCTGTATGTTCTCTAGCATTTATCTCAGAAATATTAAAAATCAACTGGAAAACATAGAGCATAAGGAGATTATTGCAGGCCAATATGTTAGGATAACAACCTACTTTTGGACAATAAGTACACTGTCTATTCTTGAATGTCTCAATCTAGTAATGAATCATAGCTTGATATGTCTAAAGACCTAATCAATATGCAGGTTTTTTAGCCTTTGCTATCTTCTACAAAGAGTCCTGCAATGCTGGGTCAGCCACAGTTAGCATGTGCCTTGGCTGCATGCAGAACATGATCTTTGGCCATTGCACAGAGCACAGTGACGTTGTGCTCTGTGCAATGGCCAAAGGGTGGTGTAGTGAACCCTGTTGAATGTGGGGAGGGTTGTGGGACTGGCCCAGTGTGTTGGGTCCTTATGCAAGTGGCAGGAGCCCATGCAGCTTCCTTTATGGCACTGCGCTGTAGTTGCAGTAAAGGGGAGAGTAGCTTGTTAAGGGCTGTGCTCTAGCAGGGAACTAATGAGGCTTCTAGCTGGTATTTTTCTACCTCCCACCTCTTTGTGAGAAAATCTTGATGCAATTATTTTTTAATTTTCATTTTATCAGCTTATTTTGTTAGTACATTAATTCTGCCATATGACCCAGAGAAACATCCGGGAAACTAGTCCTCTGTAGTGCTGCAAGATTTCAGCTGTGCGTGGATTTGCTTTTTTAGTTGTAGTTGCTGTTCTTGGTATCATGTATAACTCTCAAAGGATACAGATAACTGCTCTCTGTGTAGTGGGGTAGCTGTTCAACCTGACTTTTCTATGGTTCAGTGTTTTGTAACCGCTGTAGAAGTGTGCGGTTGCTGGCTGAGATTGTCTCTTTCTAAAATGTAGAGACAAGTGCTTGGGAAATACTAAGGTATAAAACAAATTGTGTATGTAATTCAAGGATGACTGAGTAATTATAGGATCTGTATATAAAGAGCCACACAAACTTGATAAACATGAAGAGGGCAAAGGAATATAATGCCTTAGTTTGGGTCATGTATATGTACTTTTTAACTGTTAAGGGAGGAAAATTAGGAAAATAAACAAGGGAAAGGTCTGGTTTTCTTCTGCTGGAGGAGGAATAGAACAGGACAGTGAGTCCCATCCAAAAAAGTCTTTATTAGCAAGAAGATTTAAAACATCAGTTATTTGTTATGGTTGTTTGCTCCCCAGCAGACATTTTGTCAAACAGTGAATTTGGGTAGCCTGCTACCGAAAGGGCTGTCATTGTGAAGGCAGATACAGGTTCAGCATTCAATGGTAACACACATCAAACAAGCTCTCCAAGTGAATTCAGGGAGAGGGGGAAGGTTGGTGTCAATTTGGTCCTCTGATTTGCAGCAGATCTCAGGTGTCCGAGAGGCTCAGCCCTCTTCTATTCCAGAGCAAAACTGTGTGCAGTTTACCTTACCACAGAGCCTAAGTTTACTTTGTCTTGAAAGATCAAAAGATCACTTCTGAAGTAGACTGTATCCTCACTGCAGAAGAGCTTTTTTTCATTTTCTCCTGAAACACCTTGGTGCATTGTAAAGTCTTTGTGGAGAAGGGCGCTGGCAGTTTATTCTGTGTATTTGGCAGAGAAACTCCACAGCACAATAAAATTCTGATCTTGACAAATTATAACAAGGTCACAGCTACTCTGTGCTTTTCCCACTAGTATTTCACCACAGGTTTTTCCAGTAGATTTGCAGGCTTATCACCTAGGGAAAAAAATGGCCCAGAACAAACAGGGAGAATTTAGCTGTAGGTGAGTGACTGCTGTTGGCTTGAGTAGAACTAGTATTTCCAGAGGTTTTTATATTGCAGAGATGATGCATCCTCTTGCATGATTGCAACAGATGGGTGCACAGGCTGGGGAGAGGTGGAGCAGCACAACCCTCCTTTGCTGGCTCCCTCTGTCTCATTCATTAGTGCCCTTACCCAGGGAACTCTTTTATCACAGCAGACAGCCCCTTGCTGTGCTACTGTAACCACTCTTTTGTTCCACTTGTTTAATCTTTTGGTGTTTGTGCTGGATCTCAGCCACCTTTCATGGTGGGAGAGCTATGATATGATACAAGTACTGTTTAAAAAAAAAAAAAGGAAATTTACCACTGTATCAAGCTTCCCTTTTTGAATTCCTTCATGGTCTGTCTTCTCAGGATTCAGCATCTGGAAACAAGCAGTATACTGTGTTTTGCTACTCAGGTGAAGTACCTTCCTAAGAAAAGCTACTTTCTTGACAGAAGTCACACTTTCTCACAGAATGAGCTGCACATCCTTCCCTTCTTGCCCCTGTAAGTTGTGCTTGACAGTCCACTCTGATCAGCTGCTGGTGTTGTCAACACAGTGCAAGTGTTTTCTACCCCTTCCAAGCCTGCTGCTGCTGAACTTCTTCCACCAGGTATTAGCAGTGATACTAATGTATAAATAGCTGTCTTCAGAGCTGTTTCAGAGAGGCTGACTAAAACATGGTAATTAGGTACTTAATGTGTCTATTTTCTCTCCTTTCATCTTTGCTATGCAAATAGCAAGGGGAAAATTCCACCCTCAGTGAAGCAAATGGCAAACCCCTGTGCTGTTGCCTGGGCATGCTGGGTGACACCTCCTGAAGGCCAGGAACAGGAGGAGACTGACATTTTGCAAAGAAAAAGCAAAACAGTGAAATGTTTTAACATTTTAAGTGGCACTAATTGGGACATGAAAGCTCTGCAGCAGCTGTCACTGCTGCAAGAGCAGCAGGACATGATCTTCTCCATCCCTTCCCTCCTGGAAGGAAGGATCATTGGGAACTGGAGGAAATGTGGGAGGCAGAGTGTCTGGGCTGAGACAGAAGCGGGAAGAGAAGGCAGAGAAGTGGATTGGGGGCTCAGTGGGTTTCATGGTCCTGAGGGGAGAGGTCTGAATGTTAGGAGAAATGGGAAGACCCTTCCTTTGAGTTGTTTGCTGTTGGGGCAGTGTTTAGTAGGGAACAGTAGCAAGGGATTATTGAGCTGCTGTTCCTGTGGGGAAAGGAGTGTAGGGAGGATGCGCTATGCTGTTAGTTCAGATACTTGATAGGGTATTTACTGTCCTGCTGCTTAAAAAAAAAAAAAAAAATCTGTTTGGCTGGCTAAGTGTAAACAGAGATAGTTGTACAATGCTAGTTTTGGCCAAATGCTGAAAAAATCATCCTGATATCTTCTAGAAGGACTTGGCTGTCTTCATCTTCCTGCTAAATCTGCTAAGTGGGAGATCTTTCATTTTCCTACTGTGTGGCTTCCATTTTCTTTTGGAGGGAAATCTTAGTTGAAACACTTAAGTGATGCAGTGCCTGCTGAAGGATTAAATCCTCAGGGCTGCATTCTTGGCTAGGCTTTGTTTTGGCAAGTCTGCATGGTACCACCATAGGGGTCTCAGAAGGTGAAAAGCAGATGTGGGAGAGCTTGGCAGGTGTGAGGATGTGGTATGTCCGAATAACTGTTCTGTCCTCCTTGCTTGTTCCTTCTGTGTTAGACTTTTATCTCTAGTCTTGAGACATTTGAGCTGTGGAGTTTTTTTCCTCTGTGCTTTTTGATTTTATTATTGCTAGTAATAATGCTAGTTTGGGGGGCAGGGAGAAGTACAGCATATGTTAGGAAAGCTGTGGAAGATAGGGAGCCATCTTAAGTCTTCATGCTTCCATCTCATGACTTTGCTTATGGAGGCAAATGCCAAAACAGACTCTCTTGTGTGTTTGTTTTTGTAGGGAGACATGGCAACTATCAACAGAATTCTACAAAAGGAGCAAGATGCCTGCTAAATTCTTTCATTTAGGAGAATTGAACTTACCTACTGTGGAGAGTAGTTGGGGTTTGGCATGCATTTGCTCTGTCTTGGTTCTTGCATATTTGAGGTAAGCCAGATAAAATAGAAATAGTGAAGCTTTGCATGTTTTTTGCAAGCTCAGTAAGTTGTTGGGTGTATAAATTCCAAAAGTGTCTGGAGTAAGGTGGTTGTGAAAAATAATTGACCCATTTCTGCTGTTTTTAAACATGAGAATGTTAGCTTTCAAATAAGTAAAAAGTTTTAATCAGCCTTACAGCCTTTTGCTGATACCTTTTTTTAAAAAAAAAAAAAAAAATATTGGCATGTATGCTAAGCTGAACTTGCCCTCTATTAGTTGTGTGAAATGCATTCATGACCATGAACCTGTGGTGCTTTATGTTGCCATAGGTGGGGATGCCACAGAGCTGGGAATACTGCTGGGGACACAGAGTGTGTTGGGGCCATGGGACAAACTGCTGCTGGCCAGCACCATCATCCTGCTGCAAAACCTCCCATGCTGCTGCTGCTCAGGTGTCCTGAGTAGCAGCAGCTTATGCTTTAAAACTTCTGTTTCCTAGCACTTTTAGAAACTATTTCCTGGGAGTTTGCTGGGTTGGGCCCTTGCTCTGGCTGTATTCCTGAAGGCTGGTGCTCTCGGAGTGCCGTTGCTGGGCTGTGTGGTGTGTGCAGGGCCTGCACTTCCTCCTGCAGGCCTGTGAGGTGCTGCCATGCTCTCCCTCTCTCCCTTCCTCCTGTGCCCTGCCCTGGTTGCAGCTGGGGCTTGGAAGCCCTGCACTGGGACAGAGCTGGGATGGGCACAGCTGTGCATTTATTCCTAAGGCTTAAATGAGTAGCCCTTCTAGCTCCAATAAAGGAGTATTCATTGGAGCTGGCAGTGTCTGTATGTGTGTTGGGAGGCAGGAGAGTGCTGTGGTGATGCGCTGGTTAAGGAAGAGCACTCCCGCGTGCATCTTCGAAGCGCTGACGTTGCGGGCCGCGGCGGGAGAAGGTGGCAAAGGGAGAGAATTGGTGTTTTCCGCGGCGGGGACCGGGCCGGGACTCCAACTCCCGTGAGGCGGCGCGCGGGGCGGGTGCGGCGCTGGAAGCGGCGGGGCGGGCGCATGCGCGGCTGGCATTTCAGTAAGGCGGGGGGCGATTGGCTGCGGGCGGCGGCCGGTGCGGGCCGCGCAGTGACGGAAGGAGCGGCGCAAATGGCGGAGAGATGGTCGCGGGCCCCGGCCCCGGCCCGGTGTCGAGCGCGGCGTTAATCCCGGCGCGGAGGAGGCGGCGC
>VZSV01000036.1:358157-459724 GCA_013398735.1 Nothocercus julius
GACGTGTGGGCACCGCGGCGAGTTGTGGCCCGGCCGCGTCTGCCGGGCCCGCGGGGGAGGGGAAGTGACATCAGCCCGGCCGGCCTGCGCGGCACCGGCCCTGGCTCGGGCGGCGGGGGAGGCAAAAACGGACGGGGGGGGTGTGGAAATAAAAATCGGGGGCCTGTCACCATGGGATTTGGGCAGCTGCCCCCGCCGCCTCCCGTGCTGTAACCTATTTTCCTGTCTCCAGTTATGTAAGCGGGACGGTGCGGGGCGGGCAAGGCGCCTCGCGGGGCCTGGCCCAGCTCGCCCTTCGCGGGGCCTGGAGCAGTGGATCTGCGAGCTCCCTATGCGCAGAGAGTGAGGAACGGGCTGGAACCGGGACCGCGGGGAGTAATCCCCTTCTGCGGCCATCACTGCGTTTAGAGACGATTTTAATTTTTAACCTTATGAGTAGGGCAGTCTGGCCTGGGGAGCCGTATTTATCAAAAAGGAAGTGTTTTCAGCTACAGAACAGTGCAAGTCAACTTAAACCTGCCATTATTTTGGTAGGTGCTGAAAATGCAAGCTGTTGGAAATATGTTTCGGTTTGGGAGAAGAAAATATGCATATGGGGAGTGATTTTTTTTTTTGATAGGAGTTGCATAGAAATTCGTATGTTAAATGTTTGTTCTTATTTTTATAGGTGTAAAAATTGGCTAATATGTAATGTTGTGATTTTTGTTAGCAGCATTTTCAAGCAGCAAACTAAAACTAGTGTGATTTGTTTTCTTATTGGTTTAAAATACATGGGGAGACTCTAGTTTCCACTCCTGTGTGGGAGATAGGAAACTAGAGCTCATAAACCGAGTGAAAGCAGTAGTTTGACCACCAGATTGAAGTGCCATGGTAGATGGGTGATGCTATGGGAATAGGGGTTAGAGAGGGCAGAGGAGAAGAGCTCTCCTAGTGGCATGTGCCGTTGACCTTAAGTCTAAGCAGCAGTGAGAAGCAGCTCAGAGGATGGTGCTTTGTAGCAGAGTCTTGACATGTATGTAAGCAGCATGTGCCTTTACTGCCCATCTGCTAGACTGCTGGAGAGGTCACTTTTTCCTAGTGCACTTCTTCCTGAATCTTCTGTCCGGCAACACTATCTGCCTGCTCAGCTTGTAAAACTCAAGTTTTAATGTTCCTGTGCTCACAGATGACTCTGAATTGCTTGGTTTGTATTGTGAGTGAAGCTTGGCCTGGTTTGGTAGAGAGGCTATGATTATCAAGAGCATCTTGCTAGGCTGATGTGATAGCATGACATTGTTGGAAACAGTCTGGCTTTTAGGGCAGTCCAGTGCTGCAGGCTGGGAAACTATCAGGATCAACAAGAAAACACGAAAGAAAGTGTAACAGCCATTCAGGGGAATAAAAATAGTTTTCTAGTTTTTTCCAACAAATGTGTGGTATGATGAAGGTTTTTTTAATGAATATTGTGAACCTTTTTAATGTATTGCTACATATGAAGATATTTGACACTTTAAAAGTTGTGTTTCTTAGATTTTGTACCTTAAATGCCTTTTTCACCTTTTTCCTAACAGACTTTTTTCATCATAGAGACTACTCTCAGACAGAGGAGATTTGTTTCATTAGAGTTGTACTAAATATAAAAATGAATAACCTAATTTCCTATTCCTGTTGGGGCTGAAAAACTTAATAAAAAAGTAAATGATAGAGATTCTGTTCTACGAAGTAGATGTACTAGCTGTATGTTCCATATTGCCATTTGTCCAGTAGTCAAAATGTTTCCCTTGGCAAAATAAAGCCCAAACTGGTTTGTCTCCTTTCTCAAATCAAAAGCAGCAGTGGAACGTGCTGCGGGAACTGCTTAAATGTGTTCTTACTTAATCTGTTTATATTTAGACTTTATTCTTCTGACAGAGCAAGCTCTGAACTGGGCTCCAGTTATAGTAGCCAGTAAACAGTGATGGTTTGTGCTTGTCTGCAGTAGGTATTGGTCCTCCATGTTCTTTGAAACTGATTTGGAAATGTCTGTTCCTGTCTGCTCACCAAATTGAACCCACTCATGGGGGATCGTTATGTCCTGGTCTGGGCTGTGACTGTGCAGATGCATAAACCATGGCATATTGCCAAGTAATATGCTCACTGAGTAAGCCTGAGCTTTTAAGAGCATGAGGTGAAGTTGTCCTTTTTGTTTGTGATGAATTTGTTTTTAAAATACCTTTATCAGGATATTTTGATGGTTCCTTTGTTTAACTATGGAGCTTTTTTAAAAAAAAGTTATGATGTTACTGCATTCTACCAGAGCACTGCAGCTTCAGGTGTGGTGAAAATGCTTTTGTTTTCTGTTGATGTTTCATGAAAGCATTGCCATCTATATTTGGAGTTATAAAACTGAAAATACAAAGCAAAGATAACAGATTTATAGCAGATTCTTATGGATTCAGTATGCAATATCTTTATTTTACAAATATGCAAGTAACTGAATTGCAGGTTTAGTTCATAGATATCAAACCAGTAGTGGAAAATGTTAGCAGATGGTGTTCACCTGTAAATAAATTTGGTTAGGCTGATGATCTGTGTATTGCTAATGTGAAATGTAAATATCTGGTGTTCAGAGGTCCAATAAAGGGTGGAAATGTGATCGTTTGCACTAAAGAGTTAGTTAAACTGTTTCTTCTTTCTCTAACAGAGAATATGAAACAGGAGCCAAAATGACATCCCGATTTGGAAAGACCTACAGCAGGAAAGGGGGAAACGGCAGTTCCAAGTTTGATGAAGTGTTTTCCAACAAACGGACCACCCTTAGTACAAAATGGGGAGAAACCACCTTCATGGCCAAATTAGGACAGAAGAGGCCCCATGTCAAAGCAGATATTTCTGAAGTTCCTAAAAAACCCAAAGTTGAAGATGAAGTAACAGAGGATCCATTTGGATTTGACAGTGATGAAGAATCCCTTCCTGTCTCTTCAAAGAATGTGTCACAGGCTAAAAGCTCCTCTCAGCTGGAACCCAGTGAAGCTGCTCAGTCTGAGGACTTCACTGCTCTACTTGAAGCTAATAGCAGAATTAATCAGCCAGACAGTGGAGAAAACATTGTGTCCAGCAAGTGCATATCTTTTGATGATACTGTTGCTGACTTAAAAGAAAAGAGCACAAGCAAACATGTGGAAGATGGAGAATGCAAAGGCAGCAGTGCTAAACTCATAACTGCAGGTACATTTACCCTAATGTCTAGCCTTGTTGCCTTCTAATTTACTTACCTATGTTTAGGATTAGTGCCTTCTGGGGTTGGATAAATGTTCTAATCAAACCTTGGGGCAGCTCATCTTTTATCCTGTTTTAAACTGTAACTACAAAGGAAAAAAAAAAAAGCATGTTAGGCATTGGTCTGGGTTCCTTGCTACTCTATTCTTTGTGTCTGCAAATTCAGATATCATGCTTTAACTTCAGCATGGTGTGTTAGCTGACTTGGAATAGAATGGAATGATTTTTTTCCTTTTCTTAAGCTTGTTCTGATTTCAGTGTTTTCATGTCATTTAAATGTTCCATCAAAAAGAATGAAGGTTTGGTTAATAATAAAATGTTCATTTTATTCACTTACTTTTGATCAAGGTCTATGCAAAAAGCTTCAGACCTCTGTCAGTCTTCTAGTCGTAAGTATTTTCAGGCCACAGAGTGTCTTTTTATATGATATCTTTGGTTTTGAGTGAAAATGCCCATCCCCATGGTGTTGGACTTGTCTGTAGTTTTGTTCAAGTTGTTCTTGGGCAAGATCAGCTGCCATTTATATTTCATTAGAAGCTTTCATGTAATGGGCTGATTAAACTGCAACTCTTAAAATTGGGCAGATGAAGATGACACCTACTGACTTGCTCTAGATTATCATAATGAGCTTTAATGAGAAGAACTTATGTAACTTTGAAGTCTGAGGTATAGGTAACTTATCCCTAGGATCAGAAATTTGAGTGGACTTGTTGGCTTATTATACAGTAGACGAGATACTAAACTGTGAGGTTAGTGTTGTAATACAAGTAAAAGAAGTTGATGAAACTGTAATCTTACACGAAAATGGTAGACTCTGTAGTTTCCTTTCAGTTTTACCCCTTTTGCTGTTGAAGTTATTTTTGTTTTTCATGGGATCTCTGCAGTTAATTTCTAAATATTGTCTGTGTTCAGCCTAGAAATCAAACCTAAAATTGTCAGCTATGAATTCTGCTTTTGTAAGATGTTGAGGAGGTTGCTGCTTCTGTATTTATGAGGACATGAAATAGTAATGAGTTTTGTTGGCTCTTGATGAGAGAGTGCATCAGAGGAGATGTTAGAATGAAATGGTTTCCATGTAGGAGAGCCTAGTTAGAGCACTGTTTTTCATTTTGGAAGAGAATATTTGAGCCTTTGAAGAGAAAATGTGATAATGCGCAAAAGGCCAGGAGGAGCTGGCTGCAGCATTTTCATTGCTGCTTTCTGGCTCTGATATTGTGGGAAATTATATATAAGATTTAGAAGAGGAAATACTTCATTTGATGCCTATTTAAATTATAGAACTCTCTTCAAAGACGTATTATGTATGTCATAAATATATGGGGTCTCTAGATTTGGATAAGGAAGTTACCTAAACAACAGTTAACTGAGGGAATATTGTTCTTGCTTTCCCTAAGTACTTCCTGCTGATTGCAAATCAGTGAGAAATAGAATGATGGGCAAGGTGGATCCTGACCTGATCATGCCCTTTGCGAATTTATGGTAATGAGCAGTTTGCAGCTAGTCACTGCAAAACCTACTTCATAATTTTGTTCTTTAGAAATCAAATTAAATAGAGACTGAATCTGCATAACCTCCCTAGGAGGGACATTAAATAAGGGTGAGGAAACAAATTTATAGTTTTAGTAATGGTTCTTATTCGGACTTATAGTGTTAATGAAACTTAGGTTATGCAGCTGTTATGCTTGCAGGTAGACTTATAAGTTATAAGACTGTCTTTCAGAAGTGGAGGGAGATCATCATACTGATTTCAAGAAATGGGGGAAGAGTCTGAAATAATAAAAAGTTTGTTTCTTAGTGTGTGATTTCCTGGGGTAGTGTACTGTATATGTGGGTAAGGCCAAATACAAGGCTTTATCTTTAGATACAGGAAATGAGGTAGTGGTGTTCATGCAGGTGCCTGCTAACTCATTTTAATTTGCTAGTCCTTGTGCTGTTGCTGAATAGTTTTTGCATAATTTAGGTTTCAAGGCTTCCTGATAGCATGTGTCATCATTATGCCTTGATTTTTAAGGTAAGGTGAAAACTATGACTTAGCATGGCTATGGGCAAAGTGGGAGCGTCAATCTAGTCTGCGAATTTTGCTCCAGTGGTATTATATTGCCTCAGTGCTAACTGCTTTAGATGTTAAAATCAAGGTGATGCAACTTCAGTTCGTTTGAACTAAGTTTTAGTACTTTTGATTAAGTTGTGCCACCTTGTAATAGAATTGAAAATTTGCCCTCATGCTAAGTTGTGTAACTGTCATCACTGGAGGTTTTACTCCAATATGTCTACTCAGGTGATCAGAGATGGCTCTTGGGTCATGGGGCTGTCTGAAAAATGATGTCTTGAAGAATTTTGAGAATGTACTGCTTTAAATCTGAGCTTTGTGTTTTGAAAATAATATTTTGTTGGCTGTGAAGTAGAGTACAGGACAGCCTAAAATGTTATTTTTGAGTAAAAAGAAGTATGGGAATGGTATTCACTTTTGTGTTGCAGTTGCCTATTACAGCTGTTGGAGCTGTTTAGGCAGTGTCTTCTGAGTAATTTTAAGAATGAGAGGACAGATAATTGCACATATGTAAGTTTCACAAATACTTTTTGCCTAACACTTGGAGTTATTTGTGAAAGCTGTTCTGCATGCAGTCAGTTATTATGTACAAGTATTCAAATAAGCCTTTATTTTGCAAGTGCTTTTGCTCTTGACTGCAGGAAAACATTTGGTTCTTGTCTGCTGCTTAGTTATGAACTGTTTTGAGACATTCAGCAAAGATAAGTGGTTGAGAAATACTGTGTTTCTAGGTAGCTCTTAACATGCTCAGTTTTCACTTGGGGCTTGTGCATTCAGCAGTAGCAGGTCAAAATGGCAGATGCTTAATAAATTGGCTTATGCAATGCAGGAATGAAGTATACCATTGTGCTTAACTGCCTCCTGACTCCATATCCAGAATCTGATTGCTCAGAAAGAGTACTGAGTGAATTGAGCAACTTGCAGAAAATGGTTCCTCTGAACAGAAGATAATTCATGTCATCAGGGCTGTTCCTCACTAGCTCAGCTGATACTGCCCCAGTGGATGTCTGCAATGTCTTTGTGCCCTGATTATGTGGGTGGAGAAGCCCTATCTTTAGAGTTAAGTTTCAACTTCTCAGATGCAAGCTTGCTACCCCTCATAATTTAATTTGGCAACAAGACTTGCCTGAATTTTCCTTTCAAATTGTTTTAGAGCTTCTAGTTTGCATTTAGCAGTGAATGACATGGACAGAGTAATTAGACTTGAGTAATCTTATCTGTCTTCCTTCCCAGAGTTTAGTGCAATTCATTTACCTCTTGAAGAATTTTGGTTTAGTTCATCTAGTGCCTAAAAATGGGGCAAATGTTGGGAGAAACTGAATAAGGTCTGTGCATTTGGCTGTCCAGGAGACAGCTGGCAGCAGTCATGATTAAAAAGAACTGCAGCTGTGCTCTAGCTGTCTCAGAGCATTAAGAAACTGATAGCAGGTCTGCCAGAAACTTTATGCCTGTAGGATTTCAGTAATAAAGGTTTATTTAGGTGGCAGTACTGTTGGCTATATTGGTAGCTGGAGTTATCCACAAGTCACCGTCTCTGTTAAGTCTCCCCCTTTGGGATGTTCTGTCTTGCAGTACACAGAATTTTCTTGCTGTGTGGTTACATCAAGTTCAGACTATTGTGATGCTTCTCAGTTCTGCTTTGGCATTAACCAAATAGTGCTTTGAATATTCTTTTTTGATTACTGTTACTCCTTGGGGACCATTCAGAATTCTGAAAGGTTTAAGATAGTTTAAATAATTATTTAGGCTGGTTTGCTAAAATAACACTATAGAAAAAAATATTGGGGGGGATCTGGTTTCTGATGAATTTTCTGGTGTGAGGGAAACACAACCATCTCTGCTGCCAAAAAAAACCCCACAAACTTCTCATCACTAACTTTATCATTAAACTTTCTGAATTCTGAGTATTGTGAAGAAGTTTTATTAGTGAAATGTTTCTTATATCCACATGTAAAGCTTGTGGAATTCTTTATTTTTTTGTGATCTATAACTTTTTCCAAATGTGAGTGAAACACTGGATCCTTTTTCAGAATTTACACTTTAAAATCATTGTCCATCACTGTGGATTTGTAGAATGAACAGTTAATTTTTGGAAGGTCAGACTTTTGACTCCTTTGCTTCTTGTATTTAAAAAGTTGAAATAACTTTATATTCACAACCATTGTTTGATGCTTTTAGAAAAGAAAAAACACCATAGTTATCCTCTAAGCTGGCCAGAGTATGCAGAGAAGACAGTTGGTAAAGAAACAATTTCTGATTCAACCTCCTGAGATCTTAAATGCATGGAAATGAAATTGTTTCTGAAGTTTGAGCTATTAATTGATATTTTCATTTCTGAATCTTTTGTATTTAAAAAAAAAAAAAAATCAGTACATGCTTAGCAGGAGTGCCTGAATTCACACAAACTTAGTCAAAGCATCTTGCTTTATGCCAACCTTATACCACCTCTTCTCACAGGTAGATTTGATGTTGCACAAGTTCTTGCCTCCTCAGGACCATTTTAGTTTTTATTTCTGACCAAGAAATAGTCTTACTGTATTGGGTAGAATGTTTCAAAGTTTAATTGCCCTAAGGCCAAAAATAGTTTTCTGTAAAATAGTGAGATCTGTAGAGTTATATTACAAATTAGATTATGAATGTGGGTAGATATAGATGGGATGTAGTCAGTTTTAGGAAAAAAATCACACAGTGGACTTGGAGATACATGCTTGCCAGGAGAAAAACAGATTAAATTTTTGAGGTAGTATAAAAGAATTTCTAAAGCAAGATCGAAAAAGACTGCAAGAGGAATGATAGTTTTTCTTTTTTTAAGCTGTGGAAGACAGGCTAGTAAGGCCATAGGTGCAACTTAGACCAGAATATATATTTGGGAAGAAAAAGGGTTAAAGAGCAGGGAGTTGTTTAGGGCAAGACACAGGGGCTTTATTTTGATGTTTTTAACAGAAGCTGGATATGGGGCATGAGAAAATCGAAGATAATTTTGATCTGAATTTTCAATGTGTGATGAATTGGCTTTAGTAATGGACTAAATTTGGGGGCTGGGTTCCACATGCATGCACCCTAAATAAAGAAAAAAAACAGAAGATTTGCTGAGAAGGCAGTTGTGCTAAACACAGCATGTTGGAGTTTGGCAGGCAGGTTTGTGGGGGTTGGTGTGAAGGTGTTGTGGAGATCTGCAGTGACATAGGATACAATGGAAGAGCAGTATTGAGGCCATATAGCAAATAGTTGCTAGCTAAAGTAGCTAAGAGGGGAAAGCAGCTAGATCTTTGCCTGCAAAAGCTTCCCCCAGCTGTGAAAATTGGGATAAAGGCAGGTGATTAGATCTGTGAATGTTTTCTGTGTGAAGGAGGGGAAGTCATCCTATCAGCACCTGCATGTAAGGCTTTTATTTCAATTCATGTGTAAGATTTTAAGAATTTACCCATGTTAAAGTGAACATCCAAGACAACATATAATCAAGTATCTGTATTTTGCTTCTGAATTTCTATTATGTAATTTTTCTAAAATGGATTTTTAGCCAGAAGCATGACATAGTGCTGATGTGTAGTTACGCTTTGATAAATGAGAGAAAAACTCTTGGCCATGCAGAGACCAATGGATTCACAGATACCAGCGCAGGTTACATGCAGCTCTGTAGACATTAATCTGTTAAGTTCGTGGAATTAAAATAATGGCTTATTACAAATGTTGAAAACTGCATTACCAAAATGAAAGGCTGTATTGTTACCTGGTAATCTAGATGATTAGAGAAAGAAAAGATGCTCTCTATCTCACAAGTTAAATGTTCACAAGAATAGCTATGCTAACTGCAATGAAAAAGTGTAATGGAATAGAGGACTCAGTTCACACATAATATTGCTAAATAATGAATTTAGGCTTTCCGTATAGATTACCTCAATTTTGATATTCTGGATACCAGAAAGGAAACAAGAAAAGCACACTCTCCAGGAAAATGATTCCATGGTGTCAATGAAGTGTATCTCAAAACTTGATCATTTTTTATGGATTTTTTTGCAAAAGAAGATCCAATTTAACATGTGTCAAGAAGAAAGCTGTCTATCCAGCTGCATGTGATAGGAACTCATTTTCCTGCAAAGAATAAAGAACCAGCAATTGCTTAAAAATCTATAACTATAGCTATGAATTTGGTGGTTCTGTAATGTCAGCTATTCTATTGATTACTAACCATGAAACTGATCTTGAAAGTAAGATTCTGCAGCTCTTCTGCTTATCTAATGTTTATGCCTGCTAACAACCAGCAGTTTTCCACATTTTACATGTTAGTAGTGTATAGGTAGTATAGTGTATAGCTAGGTAAGGTTGAATCTGTATTTGAAGAATGAGGAATGAAGAGGAAAAGAGGAATGTGAAGCTGGCACTGTGCTACCTACCTGATCTTCTCCAGAATTCCTTGCTTATGAGTAACTTTACCTACATAGATGTTCTCAGTAAGCTCCGTTTGTGGTTAGTGCTAAAAGAAACCACATTTAGTAGGTGTGTTTCTTAGGTATAATGATTTAATTATGTTGTGTTTAGTTGCTTTTAGTGCTAAAAGGGAGGCTTCTACAGCAAGTTGCATAGAAAGCAGGATGCCTAAGATCTTGTTCAGCATGATCGAGAGAGAGGGCAGTAGGTCTTTTGTGTATAACTTGAAGCCTACTTTGGTTAGGATTTGTCAGGAATTGCTGGAAATAAGAGAAATGAACCTGAACTTAAGTTAGTGGGATTACCATTTAATAATGAAAACTTTCATGTGTAAATAGAAGAAACAAATGTATATTTTACATATATCCGATTTTTTAGCATGATAAGTCTTACATATTTTGTCCTCTGCTCTCCACTGTTCTAGTTACTTTTGTGTTTGTTAGATGGTTTCAGTCAAAACTTGAAGTTTTGTGAAAAAATGTAGAGGAAAAAGATTTGAATTGATTCATCTGTTTCTTGTAGCTTCTCTCCGTTCTGCATGCCCCCAGAGGAAAATGCAGCTCTTAGTTCCTAATCCATTTTAAAAGGCAGCAGCAGGCTGACTAGCCGGCACATGTTGCTGTGCCTGATATGCTGCATGCACTGGCTCCTGCCCGGTCAAACAGGTTGGTGTTGAGGAGGTGGGGGAGCGGTTTGAGTTGTGGGGCAATGAGCCTGGGTTGTTTGGGACTGCTATGAGCAGAAATTTGCATTAAGGGAAAACATTCCCACGGACTGAGACACTAGTCTGTGCTCCAAGTAACTATTACATAGCAAATAAGGTATTAAATCTCCACCTCTGAATTATTAACAAAAGAGTATAATTTTCATCTTCAAACGACTAGTGTTGATGCGCCAGAAATGAAGAATTTGTTTTTTATAGAGTGGAGATTGATGCTTTCAGACTCTTAGCATCAAGAATCTTAGCCCTGTAAGGTAGAGTAACTGTGAAATTGGGATGGGAATGGGGCACTCTGATGGTTGATTTGGGCTATGATATTTCTGTGATAAGTACTAGGTTTTCCATGGTTATTTTTCACATTTTGACTTTTAGTATTCCATCCTGGTATATGTCCCACCCTAAGGAACAGGTTAGGAAGCTGCTAATTCTTGAGGCTTCTTTAACTGATGGAAAGAATGTTATTTCTTTTCTAAATTCAATATTTCACCTTGAAGTAAGCAGGACCTGTTAGACTTCCAGCCTGCTCGGAGAACTGGGAAGAACTGTTTTTGCAGCTTCCCCAAGCAGTTAGTAACTGCTTATTGGCCTTGCCTTGGGTGGGTGTGGATCAAGCTGAGTTAGTGCAGCTGTAAGGACCATTAAGAGGAACTGAGCAGGAGGGGTAGTTGTTGCTTGCAATGTGTAGCCAAATGTTAAAAGTCTAATGCTAGGTGGTCAGTCAGTCATACTAGTATAGTTTCATTACTGTAAATATTTAAATGTCCCCAGAAATGATACTGATGAGAAGAGGAAAAAAGTTTTGAACTGTCAAAACAGTCTCATAAGCATCTGTGAAAGTGTCTACAAAAAGATCAGTGGTGTTGATCTGGAAATGCTACAAGCTTCTGGGACCATGTGGCAAGCAGAGCAAAAATTTGGTGATTTCCCTTGTGCACACAGGCCTCCTCCTCACTCATTTCCACATATTTCCAGATAACTTGCAGTATTCTGTTTCCCCTTCCTAAGTGGCCAGAAGGAAGAAGGCTTTGTGTTAGTTCCTTGGTGAGCTGTTCCTTGTTCTGGATGCCCTAGCCAGCCACTCCAGCCAGGCTGTCACAGTTGCAGTTAATGAAAAAATAAATTTGAGATCTGAGCCACCTTAGTCAAAACTATCAGGAATGTCCAGCTGAAAGAGGTGAGTTTTGTATCTTCTGAAGAAAATAAATTTTATTTTTTGTCTTTGAAAAGGAGAAAATGTCTAGAAGTGTTTTCTGCCTTTCTGTATGATACTAAAAATGAAAGGGCTATAAGCAAATTCCCTGTAACTATATCATGGTAGCCCCAGGGTGTTTCTATGTTTTGTTAAATATATGGCATGGTTGTTGCATCTTTCTATTAAGTGCTTCCTTATGTTAAGTATTAAAAAAAAAAATGAACAGAATATTCACTTTGTATCCAGTTTATCTAAATAGCACAAAGTCCACGTGCATTTCTTTGATGTTTAAAGTCTTCATTAGTGGAAAAGAAGCAGGATTGAGTGTTCTGTTACATTTTTGCTGAATGTCATAAATCTAGAAGGATGTAAACCATGGCTTCATGTAACTTGAGTATCTTGCAGCACATGAACTTAATTTTTGTCTCTAATGGCTGTCTTGGAAAGCTGATCAGGAGAATCATCATGGTAATTACTTTAGTCTAGCTTTTGTGAACTTTGAGCACATTGGCTTTTGAGCAAAATATCTTGTAATGTATTTGGTGGGAAGGAGGATGAAATTTCACTGTTAAAACTCATCAGCAATTTTTAAGATCTCTGACTTGTTGACATATACTAGAGCATAAAATAAAGCAAGAGGTGTGTTTATATCTGGATGTTTTTCTCCTACCTGTCATGTTTAATTTGCCTGATGGTTATTTAGATTGATTCTCTTGTAATCTGGTAATTAAGTTCTAGAGATTTAAACAGAGTAAACAAATCATGATTACTGCAGAAGACTTAACATTTGTAGGTATATTGGGCTTATAATGGGGTGAAAAAGGGCTGTGGAGGGATATACAGTTAAATGGTATTGCTGATTTGAAATTACTTGGAAAATTTGACCTGGTATTGAAGACCCAGAAGAGCTTCATTGTAGTTGAAATGGGGAGAAATTAGATGACTCTTGTAAATTGTGCAAATCTAATGATTCATAAATAGTTGATCATGCAATTTCTCTGTGCTTTCTGTATCAGTAATTAGAAAGAATTTTAGATCTCCCCTGAACTCTTGCTTCCTTCAGCTGTAACTGTTATTACAGATTATTACAGATGCATATAGTATTTTTAATCAAGATTACTGAAATCACTGATACTGAGAAGTTGGTATACCTTTGGGCAGCTGAGCTGACTTGCAGCAATTTCTACTTCAGAAGCTTCAGTTTGACTGCTACTGACCTGCTGATGAAGTGAGAGCAATTGCATGGCAAAATGTTCTTTAAGAAAGTATTCTTCAAATGTTGCTGTGGAGTTTTCTGCTAGTACGTTACAACAATCCAGTTCTAAAGGCAAATTTTTCAGCAGCTTTGTGTATTAGAGATGAACAACTCCTATCCCTCAGGTTACTACTAAAGACTTTTGAAAGTACCAAGTATTTATTTATTACAGTTCCAGTGTCTAATAGGCCCAAAACGAATGTGTGGGATTTTTAGCTGCCAGTTATTTGCAGTTTAAGAGTAACTTCACATGCTATGTTAAATTACTATTCCAGTGAGAGAGAACTAAGATATGTTTTGCTGACACTTGTTTAATTTTTCAGAGACGAATGAAAATTCTAACCTGGAAATGCACATTAAAAAAAAGAGAGCCTAGAGTATACCAAGTCAGACAACACAAGTCTTTGTGGCATACAAGAAGAGCAGTTATGTGGTATATGCAGTTAAGATTATTTTTTGAAAGTGTTCTAACTATAGTCTTTGTTCCAAACACAGAATTGGTTTGGAAGGGGTATGGATGGATTTGTTATGTATTAGTAAGGTCTGCTGAGCAGAGAAACTGATTTTACTATAAGTGAAGACAAACATGAGAAATTCAAGTTTGGAAGGGCTCAGTGTATGCTAAGAGTGATAGGAGTGTACAGTAATACAGATGTGCTAAGGCTTTGAGTTGCCTGGGCCTTATTTTGGTAGCTCTCCTACAAAAAGGCTGTGGGTGTTGGCATGGAGGCATTAAGGGCTAGCTCAGCAGTGTTGTGCTGGGCACTACTGGGAACAGTGGGCAGCCTGGTCAGGTGACAACTGAAAGTGAGACTGGAGCCATGCTGTTAAAGGGAACATGACTGACCTCACTGCAGCAAGTACAGAAAAATTGCAGTGGAGAAAATAGATGTGAAGCAGCACATCCTTGTCATAACACAGATCAACTGATGCTTTAGTTGGTCCAAATGAGGCTGTTGCAAGAAGTGTTTTGTTCCCGTAATAGGTTGCAGAAGCCTGGGTGAGCCTGCATTGCTTGCTTAGTCTTACAAATACTGGGCTAATTTTAGTGCATTCTAAAATATTGTATACAATTTATAGATATTTTTTCAGTGTGCGTAGCTACAACAATGAGCATTTTCAGTAAAAATGTTTTCTGGTTATTTGTTGTTTGGACTTATTACTTAACTATTAAAATACTTAATGCCAGAAAAAAATCTTCTAAACTAACTTCTTGGCAAGGAACTGAAATATAAAACAGTTTCAGTAGCTACATGATGCTGTAGTATTAATGACTCTGCAATGCGTTTAAGCTTGCAAACAGAATTTTGCAGGAATTTAGTTTAGATGAGATGATCTGAAGAGAAGCACACAAGCATATACTCACTTCCTGAATAGTACTGCTTTTATGTATTAAAAGATCTCAAATCTTTTATTTGAAAATGTGCGAGGATATATGTATTACTGTAATAATGCCTTTTGTTGTGTGGTAGTAGCACAGTGTAAAAAACTTAGTAGATTACACTGAGACATGTTTCTTTAACTTTATTCTGTTAACTTTTTTGTCAATGATACTAGTGTGAGAGAAATTACATCATTTATATCTATAAGAGACAATATTAAATATATTATCTTTTTTACAGTCTATGTAATATAATATAAACTATATATTATATAATAGTTGTATTTGGTGTCTTCAGTCTGTTTTCCGTAGCTGGTATATTTTTCATCTGTTCTGCTGGTGAGTGCAGTTCAGAGCAGAGATGGCTCAAGTGAAGACAGTGCAACAATAAAGTTCAGCTTTTCTTCATCTCAAAGCAAGTTCCTGAATTACTTGTCTGTCTGTGGTGGTATGTGCATATATACATGCAATTTCTTTTTGAAGGAAGATGATACTTGATTTCATCCTGTTCTAAAATACAAGTTCTTAAAACACCAAAATTTTGAGATTGGAAACCTACTCCATTTCTAGAAACTTCTTCCTAGCAGTTGAGTAAAGGATAAGTGTTTAGACAGTCATCCGTTTTTCAACATATATATTTGAAATGCTGTGTAGACTTTAATTCAAGTAACCATGTACTCAATTATGGAACAGTAGAGGTGAGGCTACAAAATAAGGCAGGTTTTAGGGCAGAAGTTCTAAGAGGTAAATTTTGTGAATTTAATTTGCTCCTTTTCATGCCTAGGTACTATAATTCTCAGTTGCATAATAACATTAAACAGTTGGGTGGTAGAACATATTGTACAATCTCACACTGTTTTTGATTATGGGAAAAAAAATTTGGGGGAGGTCTCCTGGTTTCTCACTATTTACCAAATTAAAATGGGAGTAGCTGTTTCTCTTATTATGTATTGATGCTGAAACAAGGATTAATCGAGATGGCGTAGTGGAGATGGCAAGGACCGATGTTCTTCAGGGAAATTAATTTTATTCTGTGAAGAACTTTATTTCTAGCTGGCTATTTAAATTTCCACAACATATTTCCAAGCCTGTAGCAGACAAACTATAGGTTGATTTTCAGGAAACTCATGTTCTGAATTTTTTTCTCATTTAATAATTTGCAACATGAAATCTTGTTCCACACAATCCATCTAGGGATGTGCAGTGAGTATTGTGTTGATTTTGCTAGAAGCATAACTATCAAAAGATTAGTCTAGATTTTTGACAGACTGATGTTACTGCAGAGTTAAGAAGTACTCAGAAGAGTTTGCACACAGGCAATCTCAGCCAAGTACCTGTTTGGCACTGAGTCCCAGTTGTGCCTGCTTGTTGGCTTCTGCTGCTCTCTGTACTCTGCTCTTCCAGTTCCTCTGCTCTATGTACTCTGTTATCAGAATCCCTAATTACCTCCAGGCAAGTGGACCTGTGGTGTAGAAATGCAGAGCTAAGTGCTCTCCATGTAGCCTGCAGCCCAGTGTGTGTGTGTTGTGCTGTTTAGAAGAGTGTCGGTGGGGGGGCACCCTTGGGCAGCACCATCTGCTTGCCCTCGCTGCGGGGTTACTTTGCATTTGTTACGAGTGCTGTTGGCTGCAGAATGGAAACGCTGCTCCTCTTAGCAGGGTCCTGTGAAAAGCTATGTCAACCTCAGGGCATTTTGATGTTAGAACTAAATTGGCTCAGAGAGTGAACATGTGCTGCAAGATCCAATGTACCTTGGTCCAAGGTAGGAGGAGTATTTGGGGAGATGTGTGTTAGTGATGATGGGAGTTTCTTGGATATTTCCTTCCTGCCCTGCTGGTGGTGGTTGAGAGTTCCTATCCCATAGCCAGGACATTATTTCACTGGCAGCACAAACTTGCAATCAAAAGAGTTTGCTGAAAGCTTTGCTTGATATAAATGTGTTACAAATGACGTAATAGTGCAGTGGGAAGGATAACTGCAGGGAAATAGCACGGCTATAGATGAAACCAAGATTTGGGCTGAGACCTCTTGGTGACATTCAGACAAGTGCAATGGAGGAATTTTGTCTCTTCAGGGCAGGCAGAGATCTTGTTTATGCTCATGGAGTCCTAATTTCTAAATTAAAAACAGCACCAGAGCAGACTGGGATTATCAGATATAGTTCTCTGCAGTTGTAGAAAACTTCTCGAGAGGCGTAATCCAGTAGTACTCAGAGATCATCAACTGCTTGGGCACAGTGAGCGCTTCTGGAATCTATATTAAACCAGCCCTGAGACAAGCCTTTTGTAAACTGCTCTGGGAAAACAAGACCAACCAAAGACTGCTTGGAAAATTTCTATGGGCCTTTCTAGGAAATTTCTATGATCCAAGGAGGTGGCTTGTGCATAGCACAGCAGA
Source organism: Nothocercus julius (assembly GCA_013398735.1). Taxonomy (NCBI): domain Eukaryota; kingdom Metazoa; phylum Chordata; class Aves; order Tinamiformes; family Tinamidae; genus Nothocercus; species Nothocercus julius. The sequence continues at coordinate 374,819 of VZSV01000036.1, forward strand.
GATCTCACTTGGGAAGATTTCTTTCTAACCTTAAACTTAAGCATGTTTAACTCAGAGATGTGAGTGATGGGTCTCTGTGTGTATATGATTTTGGGTGGTGGTGTTCCCTCAAAACAGTAGTCAATGCATAGAGGAGAAAACAGTAAATGCATAGAGGAGATAAATTTTTTTTTGTAGTGCAAGTTTAAGAATAAAATGACACTCATCTTGCATGCAGGAAGGAAATTTTTTTTTCTAACTTGAAAATGGTATGAAATCACCCTTCACTCGTAGCTAATCATCATGTCACTTGTGGGTGAAAGACTGAATGCTGCTTTGAGTTTTTTTTGAATGTGTTGCAGACTTTTTTTTTCTTTTTAGGTAGATTATGTAGATACATAAACTGCTATATTGAGGATTTACTGTTATTTTAACAATGTGTTTTTCAAGTGACATTTCAAGATGACATTTCTGCTATTGATGATAAGATTTTATTAGGGGGAAAATTTTCAACTAGAAGTCTGAGGAATTGTCTCAGTATAGATGGGGAGACTAAGGTCACCTTTAATGTACTCTTAGAGCAGTATTTCCTGTGTTATGTTGCTTGTATGTTGTATTGTTGCATGCAAGGGTGGATGGTGATTTTTGATTTTCTCCTCTACCCCTGCTGTGTTTTCAGTAACAAGTTTGTTTTTTCTTGTAGATAAAATGCAGAACTTCAATGAAGATGAGAAGAACAGTCACTTCATCTGTGAGAATGCTGAAGAGAGTAACAAAACCAATACTGAAACTACAGATGTTGCTGGATACAACATTGAAGCCAAGGACTTGCCTGATTCATGGGACTCCCCTATTGGGAAAGCAGCAGACTCTCCATCAGAAACATCTCAGACTAAGGGGCCATTAAGAACTCACTTGTATGAATGGGAGGATGAAACTGAAGATCCCAGAACTGGAGAGTACGCGTTAGACTTTGACAATGAACATCTTTCAGAGATGAAGAGCAAGGATGAGGATTATGACAAAGAAGATAATGAAAATCCAAAGGAAGCCATTTGTGAAGAACTTGTGCAAACTATTCCTAGGCCAAGCAACTGCAGGACATATTGTAGATCCAACAAAGCAAAACCACAGGGGACGACAAATTTTGACAAGCTAGTGGATGGCACTAGTCAGTCTTTATCCAAAGCAAACAATGAGTCAAATAATGATGGTCTGAACCCAGCAAGAAAAGTTTCTTTAAGTAGTGGGACCAGTTTTAGAGGGACAGTTGGACGGACTAGAGACTACACTGTTCTACATCCGTCATGCTTGTCAGTTTGTAATGTCACCATACAGGATACTATGGAACGAATTGATGAATTTACCACAGCAGCCCCTACAGACTTGGGAGAAGCTGGACGTTTAAGAAGGAAAGCAGACATTGCTACTACAAAAACTACAACCAGATTTCGACCAAGCAATACCAAATCCAAAAAGGATGTCAAATTAGAGTTTTTTGGGTTTGATGATCAGGATGAGGGAGGGGGAGATGAAGGTGCATCTAGAAGTTCTGGAAGTTCGAATTACAAAATTAAGTACTTCGGGTTTGATGACTTGAGTGAAAGTGAGGATGAAGATGAAGAATGGCAGATAGCGGAAAGGAAAGCTAATAAAAAACGCAGTAGAACTGCACCATCTTCCTCGCTACAGTCAACCTCTGAGGGCAGTGAAAACTGTTCCCAGGAGAGCCAGCTCACTACTAACACAGGTAAACAGAACTCTTCTGGGATACAGATTTAAAATTTATTTATTTGCATATATTTTTTTTTGCCTAAGTGTGCTCTTAAGGGTTTCAGTGATCAATATCACTGACTTGGAAAGCTGAAAGTTAAGGACTGTCTCCTGTGGTGTTGTGTAGTGTTTTGTAGTTGTCTTGAAAAAATACTTTATCACCCATGATGTCAAGCCACAGGCTTAACTTTTAGAAGTAAGAGTCTTCCCTTTTCTCATATTGGATGTGCAGCAGCTCTTCCTGGGAGGCCAAGATCTTTCCACAGAAGCTGCCCAACAGTCCAAAATTACTGAGCTGAGTATTGATATTTTTGGTTGAAGTTGTACAGCTTGTATTAGACAAATGTGTTTTAAATGTTACGGACTTGAAATATGTTTTCATTCTGTACTGTTAAAAAGTTTTTAGACTGGAGCTTTTTCCAGTTCTGTCTTAGTTGATGATGCTGAGCAGAAGCAGGGAGAGGCCTTCAGGCTCCTAGAAACACCAGTGAGCAGCTCATACTTCAAGCAATGGCTGCTTTCTGCACAGTGGATCACTTTTGCTTGCAGTTTTCATCAGCAAAGCTGTTACTTCCGTCTTTTATATAGGTTAAATGTGTAATTGTTTAGACAGTATTTGATGAGCAGGTTGGTATGTGAGTGCTTCTGAAACATTAAGCTGTCTCTTCATGGTCTGTGGGTCCCATATAATGAATTTGATTGAGGTCAAGATGTATTATTAGTAAAGAAAGGAAATAGCTTTGAAGATTTTCTCTCAGCTTTTTCTTTTTGAAGTTCAATAGTAAGGAGCCATGTATGTAGGAATGAGCATTTCAAACCCCTTCTAAGGAGTCTTTTGACCTTCCACTCTGAATCATGAAGCTGCAGAGTAGTTTATTCATTGAAACTGTTATAATGTTAAGAATTTGGCAAGTATTTCATTGCTGTGATGAGCAGAGAAGATCCAAATGTAGCCTTGCAAATACTGAAAGGCTGTTTTCCTGCAGATAGGTTCTGCAGCTGTATTCAAGACATAAAATTCCCCAGGAAGACCGCGTCTGCTATTCTAGTTGCAACCTTCCCTAAAAAGAATCAATTGTCTATTAGACCTTTTAGTCAAAAGTATATACATTTACTGATGTGTTTTGTAAGTTTAAAAAGGATCAAGTTGATAGCAATTTTATATGGAAAGATTCCATTTCTAAACAACAAACTTGCAATTGTTCTCAAAATTTTTTAGTTCTGGCAAGATTCTTGAAAATGGGTTTATCTTAGAGGGCTGTTCTGCAGTGCCTAGCTCTGCTCCTCTCCAGCTGGTCTGTCTGTTCACACCCTGATTCCAAGGAGGAAAATCCCTTGTACAATTAATGCAGCTGAGATGCTCATCTATCATAATCCTTTCAGCTGCTGTTCTCTGGAGTCTGAAAATATTCAGAGTTTGTAAACTGTGAAATGCTTTTCCCAGGAGACTCCCATGGCACAGGTAGATGCAAATCTGTGGTTTTGTTAGTGTCTCTGTAGTTAATGCAGCTCTTGAGTAAGAGCTGGCTCTCAGTGCTCCCTGCACGATACAAAACTAAATGACAAGCTCCTTTCCTTTGCTCACTTGGTGCTTGTTTTGTGACAGTGTGTCTGGGTGAGATTTGACTTGAAATGCTTTTTCTGAAAATCTAGTAGTGACTTGAAGTTTATTGCCTGACTCCCTGTGCCCTCTCTAAATGGTGTAATACAGATTATAAAGACAGGGAGTCTGTGTCTCTAAAATCTGTAAGCCTCTTCGGCATATTTTTGTCATCTTTTTCTCAGACATTTTACAGTTTTGAGTATAATGATAGCTCAGAATATCCCTGTTAAAGTTGTTAAATATAATGATGAATTATTGAGTTTGAGAACTTAAAGGCTTTTGGATCTAAACCTGAAGCTGGAGTAAAAAAGTATGGCACTGCTGTGAGGCATCTTTGCATACAGAGGAAAAGCTACTTATGCATCCAGGGAGGATGCAGATGCTGGGTCTAAATTTCAGAGAAACTGAGAGCATCTTATGAAATAATGCTTTTTCCAAAATTAAAGTGCTGAAAGATGGTAATTCCCCTGCAACTCATCTTGTGCTATTCTCTTTAGCACTAACACACAGACCTACAGATAAAAATATATATATATATATATATTTTTCAAATTGGCAAGTTAGGTACTGGATTACTTCTCTGGTTTCCAGCCCTGGAAGCTGCTAAGTAAATTTGTTCTGTTAGCCATGTGGATTTATTCCCTTGGTGGTAATCTGTATCTCCCTTCAGATCTGTTTTCTTTTCTCCTGAGATGTGAGTTAATGTCAGTGTCTGACTAATGCCATTAGCTCAGAGAATAAGACAATTGGGTGGTTTCGAAGTCTGTGTTTAAAGTAATTCCATGAGTTGTGGACTAGCACCTGTGTTCTTGTTCAGATAGTGATGAGAAAGGCTCACCCAGGGAATGTAACTCAGTGAACTTTGTCCCTCTTAAAGACTACCCAGTGGAGAGAGTAATGTGTTGAGGTGTGCCTAGGAGATCTTTCAGAGGCATGGCATAGGCTTGCCAGAATTCAAAGCTGGTGAGCTCTCTAGTGAGACCATTGCCCATGTTATATCAATATGGGAGAAAACTCTCACATCTCCTGCAGTATATGAACCCCATGCCCTTTGAAATGTTTCTGTGCTTTGCTGAAGTGCCAGTGCCCTGGTAACTCTAGATAAGAGCAGGCATGAATTTGGACAGGGATTTTCTGGGAGAAATGCTGGAATAAGAAAAGAGTAAGTTTTGGGGTGATGGGATATTATTGTATCTAACTGAGCTGTATTTTGTGTTGCTGCTTTTATATTCTTGCCTGTGGACATCTTCAGAAACATGCTCTGGCCTTTACATTTTTAGACCCTTTTCATAGATTTTTTTTTTCTTTTAATGGAGGTACTCCATAACTTTTATGAGCATTTTTAGTGCAGTTTTGGGTTCTGATTGTACTTTTTCAGTTGCAGTCTAGAATTCTCTCATGTGTCCATGTAGCAGCCCAGTGAAACAAAGGCCTCTCACTCATGAGCCTCCCAGCTCCTGTCTGCCACCAGTTAGAAATACTGGCTTCACTAGATGTAATGTTGATTTGAAACAGAACCTGTGTGGTTTTGGTAGCCAGAATCCAGGATGACTGTAGTAAAGAGAAGCCTTTGATACTAAAGGAGAATGACTTTATTAGGTGACTATGTTAATCACTGGGGAGCTGTGTCCAAGGGAAATTGCAGTTAATGGAAAGGAAGCCTAAACTTTAACCAAAAAGAGCTCTAGTCAGGATGAAAACCCTGCATTTTTGGGATGGTATTCTGCTTCTGGAAGTAACTGCTACCAATTTGCTTTTTTTTCTCTCTCTCTAAAGAGCCTGTCATACTGTTTAGTGGTTTGGGTGATCAATAAGGTTTTAACTTGCAGTTTTAGAACATTTAGCTTCACAGCTATTCAACAGGGACAGGCTGATGTTTGCTATACAAGGTTTCTCCTTGGATAATGACAATAACATTATTACAGACAGTGGCAAGCACTAAAGAATTAAAAAAAAAGACTAAAGTTAAACATTTGCTTGTCTTAATATAGCTTCACAGAAATAGGATGGCACAATTGCCCTAAAACATTTCCCTCAAGGAAGCTGTAAATATCTACCCGTTTAACGTGTGTTCCTTTATCTGACTTAACATCCTTCTTTACTATATCTCTTAAGCATTATACAAGAATGACTGTTGTGTTACTGTTGTTGTATTAGTGTTAAATCCTAATGTTTTGTTTTGTAAGTCACCTCTGGACTATAACTAAACATGTCATGCACTTGTTTTTCTTGCAGTGAGCAAACTGAGGTTCCTGCAGTCTTAATGGATAATAAACCAGGTTTTGTGTATGGACATACCTAGCTCTAGGTTTGCTTCTGATGAACAAATTAACTTGCTCTGCTTTATTTCTTCTTTCCTTGCATCTCCACAAAACTCAATCACTTTCGGCTCTTTTAGACAGCTAAGAAGTTGAAGTCCTCAAAGGCAGAGTCCTGGGTAGACTTGAAAAATTTTTTGCAGAATTGCTGTCAGCTCTAGAATACAACTAGGTGGTTTTCTTTAAGAAATTACACTTCTGCTTTTACTGCAGCGCTGCTTCTAGTTAGTCTTTGAACTTCTGATTTTAACCAATTCTGACTAATGGGTTCAAAGTTATTAAATGCCTTGAGGATGGTTGGATAGAAAAGACATTATATATTTCCATACTGGGAAGAGGCCAGTATGATGACTGCTTTTTTAGGCATTGTGGAATCCATATGAGTGTGGAGTAGTCATCAGTATCACTGCTCACCAAACTACTCATGGCTCAGTTAATATTAACAAAAGATGTCTTTTCCACTTAGTTTAGGTTTGCAAATCTAGTAGTGTATATCTGCACAATGCATTTAGGATCACTAGAAGGCCCTGGAGAGCATTGCCCAAATAAAAGCATTCCAAATCTGTGAAACTAATTACAAAGTATTTGATATGCTGAAATCATCAAAAGATGATGAGGAGTTGAAACTTTTTATCATACAAGCTGCTTTGAGTTGAAAGTTTCTTAGTATGTGTGGGATCCTTCAGTATCATATGGGGGAGAATTCAAAGGCAGGAGCTTAGATGATTGTAAAATTATGGTTTAGGAGATACAGAGCATTACTAACTGCTGTTAAGCACCATGCTAGCTCCAAGTCTCAGTGCAAGATATAAATTACTATGGTAATCTAGTGTATGAAAAAATGTTGTGTTTCTAGAGCAATTTGCATGTTGCTTTTAATATGCAATAGCTGGAGTGGTGGTGGTGGGTTTTACTTTAGGAACTGCATTAGTTAAAAGCATTCCCAGAGTTCGTGATAGGGCTACTGAGATGGACTGTCATTTGAAAGACATTTAGGCCTTATTTTTAGAATACTTAATTTCCTCAACTTAGTCTATAACAGGAGATGCAGTCATTCTCAATGAAGGTGAGTGTTGTGTACTTGAAAATGCTGCTTGTAAGTCTGCTTGCCTCTGCCTTCTCACCTAGGAATTTGACCAGACCTGTTCAGTGGATGAGCTCTTAGAAAACAGAGCTTTGTATTTTTGCAGTGCAGTTTAGCATAGTAGCAGCTTCTTTGAAGTAGATGAGTTTTAAAGATTATATAGTGTGTGTCTCTGCCTGCCTCTGTTACCTTTGAGATCTATGGTTACTTCTGGTCTTTGCTGAATAAAAAAAGTTAAGCTGTTGTCCAAGAGATGATGCTTCACATGTAACACAAGATGAAGGGGAAAAAATAGGACCAAAATTTAGTTAGAGCAGTGAATAGCAAGGTGTCCATCCAAAAATGAGTAGTAAAAACATTGGTGAGGCAGTCACTGACTGTATTAACAGGCTGTTCCAGCAGTCATTTCTTGCTGGCTCTTGTCTGAAGCAGTGGTTGCAGTTTTTGCATTGCTTGACGGAGCAGCAGCGGATAGAAACATGCTGCCCTCATGAGAAATGAGAAATTTAGTCCTTGACTTGCAGTAGGAAAGTCTCTTGCAACCATTTTGTTTTTGCACTTTTGAAGAATCCCATCTACTGTTCAATTTGCTTGCTCAGAGTTGTGACTATAAGCTGTAAACAAGCATATGAAGCTGGGCATTTGGGAGAATATGTATGTGGAGTAGGGATATAACAGCTAATTGGTATGACAGGCAAGCAAAGTTGCAGAAGTTGTTATAGTCTATGTTACAGTATCATCTACATGTTATGACAGTCCAGTCAGTGAACCTTCCAGGACTTTAATTGGATTTAAAAATGATTTTTGAAGATTATATTTCATTATTATCTAACTTCAGAAGCTCTAGATGTGGAAGCTTCAGATGCAGGAAATGCTCCAGCAATTTAACAGCTTCCATTATGGTTGTGTTTTGTGCTTGTTTGTTTTACAGAGCTTCTGGAGTTTTCAGAGGATGCATCTGGTGTGGCTGAAGGCAATAAAAAGTCCACAAATAAACAAGGTGATAAATCTAAGGAAAACACCAGGAAGATTTTTAGTGGACCAAAGCGGGTGAGTAATAATACTTCTAGACCAAGACAAAGCTCTTGAGTTAACTCTTCTGTGGCAGATTTTTCAAACTGGGCTTTTGTCCCAGTATATTTCTGCATTTGAGATAATCTGTTCAATTTTACTGTTCAGATTACACCTTGCATTTGCAAAAGTAAGGCCTTCAAGGTAGAACTCCTTGTAGTGATTACTGAGAATTTCACTTTTCAGCTGCCAGTCTGAGAGGAAGGATTGCTCAAAGGTAATTTTTTCCCTTCTAAACTGTTGTTAAAGCATCACTAGAGGCTATGTATTGTCTTTCTTTTTCATTCTCCAAGAAATACGTATTATGGTACAAGCCTGAAGCTGGAAGCTTGGTATTGGCAATTTGAGGAATATTCATCTGTTAAGGACTGGTGCATTTGACTGGCATATGGAAGAGTTAGATGATTAAATTAGGAAAGAAAAGAAAGCCTTAGACCCATAGAGCCCACCCCACACCCTCTTACTGTGTTGTATTAAGTACAAATTTATCATCTCATATTACTAATGGAGCTTATTCCTTTTGCTAATGGTGTCTTTTTTGTATCTATTATATGTTACTTGCTGTTTTGAGGTTTTTAAAAATATGTGTACAAAGAAAGTTGTATTTAGCTACTAAGAGAAGCTTTGCAATAGTAGGATCCATGTGCTTTCTATTCAGAGGATATTTTTCAATTGATTGTCCAGGATACCCACTTCTGAAGCCTCAGGCCTTTTTATATACTCTCTGCAAAGTAAGTTCCCATTATCTGGTGAAAAGATTCTGCTCTCATCATGGCAATCCAAAACCAATATTGTAAGAGAAAGGAAAAACTGAAAATTGCATTTTTACTTTTGAGTTTCTTAAGTTTTGGAAGACTTAGCATGCTAAAATAGAAATGTTTTTATATAGAGGAATGTGTTAATAGTTTTCAAGTTGTAAGTATTTTTTAAAACAGTCTTTCTCTCTTTTTTTTTTCCTAAGCCATCCTAATGGTTGCATTTTTCATAAAGGCAGCTAATTTTGTACAGTTTTTTTTTGAAGTTATGTTTTAAGGTTTTTCCTGTAAAAGTTTTTGAAGGTTATAATTTATCAGATTAGATAATATATATTTTAAATTAGAGCTTTATACTGGTCCCTGTCTGGAACAGGTCACAGACTGGAAGATGGAAGTGTAGTGAATGTGATTTGTACTGTGGCTATCTTGCTGTTTCATGCTGCTGAAAAATACAGCTGTAGGTGTTCTTGTGATTATGGATTTTTAAAAAACTTTTTTATATTGATGTACTTCAACTTGAAGTACTTAAGGGTTTATATGAAAAATCTTTTAATTTTGAATATATTTATCACAAAATTAGGCAAAAAACCTTACAGCAGTATCCTATCAAAAATATGTATTAATACTGAAACAAATCCAGCAAATTCAGTTGAGAATAAACTTAATTGAAGTGGAAGGGTTAAACAACTCTACTGACCTTATAGCAATGGAATTGATGTGTGAGTAGAAATGACTGTAGTTGTACTTCAGATTTGAACTTGCGTGTTCTGTAATTTTATGGTTATATTACATGGAGCTACTAAGAACCTTATAAAGCTTGTTTTGGCTGTAACTAGAAACACTGTAATTATCTTTCTAAACTATGGATATAAACTCTTGAATCTCATTTCTTGTAATGAAATTCTTATTAACCACTTAACTTAGGGAGCTGTAAAACAGCTTCCAGGTGTGACCTCAGCGGAGCTGAGCAGAGGGGGACATTCTTGTATATTTGTGTTACCTTGTTTTCTAGTATCTTGCAACACCCAGTGGATCTTCTTTTCTGCTAGGTGGTGGTGTTAGGAGTCTGACTTTTTGTGTCACACTGAGCTGAAAAAGAAGCAGCTCTGTAATTCTTGGGATGCAGTGTTACATGGTGATGTTGCAGCACATCCAGTGAGCTGGTTCTTTCCCCCCAGGGTTTGTGGTCAGCAGCTGTGCTGCTGCCCAGCTTGGGCTGGTGCTTTTGCAAACTGACTGTTAAGCTCTGACAGTAGAGGCAAGTCCTTGAAACTTACAGCATTTGAGTAGTAATGGATTGCAGACAGTGGCTAACTTTGCCTGTTAATAGTGAGTCTTAAAAACTGGTGTTTGTGTAAGGAGTCTGTCTCACTGAAATCTTTGACTTGTTCTTATGGATAATACTGAGCACAGAAGTTGCAGTAGCATGTACTTTAGGGATGTAAAGTCTCAACCCAGATTAATGCTGCTTTTAAAGATGATTTAAATCTCTTTATCCTGAGTCTGAGTTATGGGGAAATACTATGCTCCATAGCAATGTAATTATGTACTTAAAATACATAAATATTGGCATTACTTAACTCCCAAATAATGGGTGTGAAGCATGCATGAGTAACATCTGCAAAAGTTTGTTTGCAGCTGTTGAAGCTAAAAATTTTAAACAAACTGGGTCATCATATTGCTCCTGAGCATATGAGAACCCTGTGTGGCCATGCTATACCTCTTGTGCTGGATCCTTACAGCTTAGTCATTCCTCTACATGTTCTCTGACACATTGACACAGCTGACACTCTCAGCTATTAGGTAAAATAAGCAAGATGCAAGAACTTGTTTTTGCTGCTGTGGTGTCTGAGCTGTGGAGTGCTTTGGGGCTCTGTTCCCAGGCTTGCCCTGTTGGTAAGAGGGGTCTGTGAGCAGCTTCTAGTGCTGCCTGGGCAGAGCAGGGCAGTGTAGGCTGGGTCAGCAGCTACCACCTGGGAATCCTGCAGGCCCTGTTGTAAGTGGAGTTGTGCTCACCTCCACTCAGCTGCAGGGCTGGAGTGTCTCAGCTTGAACCAAAGCAGGCCTGGACCCTAATCCATGTGTTAGGGCTGCTCAGGCAGGTGGAAGAGTGACTTACTGCCCTTGCATGAGCTGGGGCGGAGTAGAAACAAGTGTTGAATCTTACCAGTAAACATACCCGAAGGCATCTTCTGCGTTTTCTCAGATGGGGGCACAACTGGCATAGAATATCAAGGTTTTGAGTCGGTACTGTCAGGATTTTGTTTAGTCTCTGCCTTAAAATCGATGAGTCTTTTGGAATTGATTTCTTAGCTCCTGCTTTTTGCACCAAATGAATTTCTTAATTTTTTTGTGCTTGCTTTAACATGAATGCAACTTAGTGTCTAGAATATCTTGAAATTTTTTGGAAAGGATGAAAAGTACATTTTTAGTGAAGTGAGGCAGAGTACACATCACTGGACTGACTGTGCTGCTGATTGAGAAAATAGTTCTCAACTTAGTTGATCTTAATATTAGTCCATTGCTTAATGACTTCTGACTTGAATTAAAATGTATGTTTCCCTTAATTCTTATTACAGAAATGGTTAGCTAAATGTTTTTTAAAAAAAACTAGGTTAAGTACATTTGCTATCTTTCTGTGATGTAATTATGTTAAATAAGAGGAAATCTTTCTAAACTCGAGTGTCTTACCTCTAGTAAATCTGTCTGTTCTATGACTTTCTGTGTATCTTCTCTGCCCTCAGTAAGGGGAGGACCGTTACAGCAGTGTGCTTCGTTCTTCTCATTGTGTAGGTGTTGGGTTGTATAGGAAGAGGAATGAAGAAATGACATTACTGCTGACTTGAGTATCATTTTTCCTTTGGGCCCCTGACTTGAGTGCAGAATGAAGGATTTTCCTGGGCACTTCACTTTATTTCACTGTTTCTAATGGTCATGGTGTTTTATAGTTACTTCACTAGTATAAAGTGCACTAGCTGGAAAAAGTTGGGATTGTGTTACCCTAGACTTAAAAAGGAAAGGCATGTTCCATAAGGCATGATTTTTACTGAAAAAGAAAAAATACATAGACCCTAGGTATGTGTTTAAGCAGCCTTTGCTGTCCTTTTGTCCCACTTGTTTCCCCTTCCTCCTTGTTCCTGCAGTTTGACAGGCTGAGTGTTGATTTGAAATAAGGAATTGATGTGTGTTTGAAAAATAGCCCACAGAAAGGACATGTCTCATATGAAGCCAGGTCTGACTTGCTAGGAGCCTGGAAAAACAATTGCATCCCCTCAGTTAAGGGAACAGAAGAGGAGGGATTAAGTCGTCTTAACCTGGTTAAGTCAATGTTGCAACTGAGAAATGCTTGCTGAACACAGCCAGTGTTGGCAGGATTACACATAGCACTTTGATCAAGTGACACTAATAGTCAGGCATGACAGTAGAGTTGAATGTGAGTGGCATCACTGCTGAATGCAGATGTGGTGTAGCCGAAAGATTGCTGTGAACTCCGAGCCCAAGAGGAAATTTGGTTCAGTCATAACCCTGTAATTACTGCTCTTCATGTTGTATTCAAGTTGTGTGAATAATTACTATGCTGTGTGTCCAGCAAGGGACTGAAATGCATGCAGGTTTTCAAAGGGGTTGTTTGTTGGCAGGTAAGTGTGAAGAATACATCAAATCACTAGCATATGAAGAGTGCTGAACCTATGTGCTGAAGCTGCAGAAGGATTTTCTGTCTTTTCTACGACTTCATTTTGATCTGGTCATCTCAAATCATCAAATTCCTGTTGCAAATTTTAGGTGCTATGAGGTGTTGTCAATCCTTGAAAATAAAGCTTACACGTGGTTCTTGTGCTATTAATAGGATTTGTGGAGATGCGGGTTTAAGGATATAATTAATGAGGTCTGTCAGGGAAGGGTTTTCCACGTGTGCTCTGTGCTGGTTGCAGGACTGAATGTAGGTGTGTCAGCTGGAGACAAGTGCTGTGTTTCGGTGCACTTGACTCCCAGTGTGTTACTTGTGCTGCCCCATCTTTGCAAGTCTTTCAAAACTGAGGAAGTAAGAACCTGTGGCTCTGGGCTTGGCTGAGCTAATGCAGCTAAAAGGGCAATGAGGTGTGTGGGAGATGAAAAGAAACTGGGTTCTGTTGTGATCTGCAGTTAGCTCACTTAGCTTATATGTTACAGCAGATTTTTATCAGGCACCCTGCAGGTAATGCTTATTTGTTGCTTGCTTTCAATTTAGTTTTCATTTCCTGAAATTAAAATCTTTAAAAATGTTTTGGATTTGAGATTTAACTTAAACTGAGGATTAATCTCTCTAAAATGTGCAGCCTCAGTTGTTTCTGGTTAATTCCTGTCAATGACTTGAGCTGCTTTCAGGAGCATCAGAGGAAGCCCAATTCCAACATGGTGCTGTGCCAGTCGCTGCCCAGAGCGTTGCAGTCTGAACTACTTCTGCAGAGCGCTGCCTACTTACCTTACTTACCTACTTACCAAGCCATGGTTACTTGGGACTGCTTCTGTGTGCTAAATGTTTAACTTTCTGAAGCAGTAGGAAGTGTGTCCAACAGAAAGGAGGAATGGTTAAAACAAAGCTTTTTCTGTAGTGTAAAACAGCTGGTATTATACTTTCGACTGCAGATCACACTCTGATTTAGAAAAAATGCATTTGATTAATAGGATAGTAGTTTTCATTAAGCTGAAGTTTGATATTTATAGGATTATTTCACTTGACCTTTGCAAAACCAGATTCTTCTGCAGGCAAAATTATACAGTGCAGGAGTCCTGTTGGTTACTATCTGGGGATTATCCCTTTTGTTATTGATGTAAATAGCCTAAACCCACTTAATTGTTCTTAAGTTAAACAGGATTGTAACCAGGACTGGCTTTTTTTTTTAGATTTATCACCTTGTTTGAAGAGTGAAGTAGCCTCTGTAGTTTCACTATGTGAGTTGGAGCATAAAACCTTGAAGCTGCCTCGAAGTGAAAGCCAATGTCAGGAGCTGCTTGAAGCCCTTCTCTGCGGGTGCTCCTGGGGCAAAGTGGGTGTTGTGCAGAGCAAGGACCCTGATGCTGCTCCAGCCGCTTCCTTCCCCAGTGCTCCCTGTGCTGCCACTGCTCAGAACTGCTGCTGCAGTGTTGGGAGAGGTGGGTCCCTTGTCCCGAGTGGTGTCAGGAAAAGTCATGGATTGCTATGCTGCTTGTCCTGTGAGAGGTAGCATCTGGAGTGGGACAGGAGGCAGAGGCTGACCCTAAAACAAGAACTTACTCCTTGGAGATTTGATACTACATCCTTCTCCCCTTCTCTTCCTGCCCCCCTATCAAATTCACTGTCTTAGTAAATGGGGAGCACAGGGTAAATGCTCAATGGTATGAGGCTTCAGTCCTGCTGACAGCTCTAAAATGGCAGCAAAACTGAAAGTAAAATATTGCAGTTTCCTTTGTCGGTGGGAGCTTAACTTACATGTAGCTAAATATCTAAGATTGTTCTCCAAGCTCCCATGCTGTTTGAGCTTGACTGATTCAGCCACCTCGTAGTCCATGGCTATACACTAGATAGTAGTGTGGGCAACCTGAGCAAAATCTGAGCGCAAAAGCAGTTGCTGAGGTGCCACTTTCATGGTACGTGCACCTAGGAGTTTTTTACTTTGAATTAGCTCTCTCTAGGGAATGTCCTTTAACAGCTGGATGAGCATCTTCCAGTTGGAGATATTTCTTTGGAAAATGCTTCCCTTATCTAAAGTGCTTATTGCACGTGTGTGTGTACGCACACGCTCGCTCTTAAGACCTCTTCCCAAGGATGTGCTTGTCAAGGAGCACGCTGGTTTAGTTGCTTGCCTGTAGAAGCAGCATTTCTCTTGATTCAAGCTCTGGGTTTACAGTATTGTGCCTAGTGTACCTAGACTATTGTACCCTGCTGTTTTGATCTGGACTTGCCGTAGATCTCCGGCAGAGTTAGTAACTGCAGCCGCATGTCTCCTGCTTCAGAGTTCACCCATTGGTGCTGCATACAGACCTCCCTTGGCCATTTTTGTTAAAGAATGAATCTCATGAAACATGGCATTTTGATAAATTAAACTTTCACGTTTCCCTTTGCTGCCTGACCCATCGTGTTATGTATCCTATGGGCCTCTGAGCTCTTGGAAAACATTTTGCAATTCTTCAGAAGTCTAATGCAAGAAAAAGCTCAGTGACTTGTTCTTTCTTTTTCCCCCCCACCTATTGAATTGTCTGCTACTACTCCTGAACCTGGTCAGATAGTAACCTGTGCTTGTTTAGCTGTGTCCCTGCAAGGTGCTTGTGTGCTGCATGTTGGCAGGAGGGGACAGTTCATGAGGAAGGGGAAAATAGAGGGAACCTCCCTTGGGCAGCCTGCAGTGGGCTGTTGCCTGGCTTCTAGACTTGTTCTTTGGGATATTTTTTTTTCCTGTTTCATCTCCATTTTTTCACCCTCCTCACAGCCTCAGACTGTATGAACTGAGAAGTCACTGTTTTTGAGAGTTTCATTCCAGGATGTTTGTGCACAGGATGAACCGTTCGGCCTGTTTCTGCAGTTAACTGCTCGGTGGCTCTGACACCCGCCTGACAAGTGAGTCTCCAGAGATGCCTGCCGTGGCAGCACTTGCTTCAACTGCTTGCTGCTTACAGCACTTGATAGTAATGTTTGCTGTGGGATCCTTGGGTCACCTTTCCAAATACTGGTAGCACATAACACTAGGTATTAAATATCCTTAATAGGGAGATTTGTTGAGAAGGTACTAAAGGACATCTGCCTCATTTGACTAATGTAAATATTGTGAAACTGCAGCTTCTTTCTTACTAAGCTGGGGTAGAGCAATATGGTATTGCTGGGTGCTAGTCCATGGCATCGGTGGTCCTGGAAACTGCTCAGAAACATGGTGCTTAGCACTTGGAAGGGTTCATGTGCCTGATGTGGAGCTGCCTCCACCCGAGGCAGTGGGGAGAAGAGGCTGGCTGTGTGGGAGTCTGTTTGACAGGGCGCTCTGGCGGCCTGAGGTGCTCATTTCTAGCTAGCTGCAGAGACTGGTAAAGCAAATCTTACACTGGTCACTCAAAGACACTTACTGGCCCTAGTCGTCTACTGTGGTCCAGGTAGGGGACATGCAGCTCACATTTTGAACACTGAATAAATGACTTGGTTCTGGTTTATACTGTTGGCAACTGCTATATTATCTGCAGTCCAAATCAACTTTTTGTCAGACAGCCTTTATTGAATGGATATTCCATCTCCCTGTTCTGAAATGAAATGTCTTCTTTGCTTTAAGTGGACTTCCATTCCTTTCCTTTCAAAAGACAATGCATTATGAATAGTTGTGTGTTGCTTAACACTTGTCATTTTCTTTCCTCTTCAAGTCGAAAGCTCAGGAGACAGCAGTGCTCTTAATGACTGTGAATCCTTAATGGTAAATAATCAAGTGTTCTGATGTATTTTGAGTCTTTGGGAACTTAATTGTAGTTCTGACAAACATCTGGCCACCAGTCTTCCTCACTGCCTTTCTAAAACAATACGTTTATCAAGATGCCTGTTAGAAATGTTTTTTGTTTTCACCTTTATCTTGGAAGGTGTTCCTGCAAATAGTTGCTGTCTGTCTTGTTTTGCTAGTATTTCAGCATGAATCATGTCCCTCGCTCTTGTGTTTCTGCTGTTTTACATCTGTGAAGGGCAAGCAGGGCAGCATCAGTGTGTGCAGGGGGCCAGTGCTTGGAGTCTGCTCTGAAGCTTTCAGGGATGAGAGGTTAAGAATGACACATGGTTTCTGCCACTTGCAGATGATCTTATTATATTGACAACCCCGTGTATTTTATTAAAAAGTATTAAAAAAAATCCCTGGCATTCATTCTTTTTTTTGCATTCCCAACTCACCCCCAAACTACATGCAGTGCTGTACATGTAATACCCTTTGCACCTACACTGAGTTATTTGCACCATTTCAGACATCCATTTGTGTCAGCAGCTGTCAGTTCTGTGCAGCCTTGCATATGGAAAAAGGAAATAGTCTGCTCTGTTTAGTAAAAAGCTCTTACAGCTGACAAATATTCCAGAACTTATTTGTCTTAAGAGCACAGGATTCAGGGGAGGGTTGTGCTTCCACTTGGACCTGCTCTGATCTCTTCTTGAGATGCAGAAATCTTGAAGAAAAAGTCTGTGGTGTGAATAGTTGCAAAGTGGCCTTACCTTTATGAGAAACTAAGTCACTTGCTTACATGGCTGCTGCTTAAAAATGTGTATTCCTTTTTCAGAGAAGATTTATTAGTCTTCTAGTATTATAGTTTTTTTGCACTAATTGGTGCAATGTGTGAGGTGGGGTCATGGCTCAGCTGCTAGTGAAGCTGGGCCTATGTGTGGATTGTTTAATGCAAAATTGCTGGGAGGTCAAGTTAATTTTATCTGAAAGTGCAAGGTGTACTACAGGGGTAATGGATAGAACTCCTATTCGTATGCATTTGGGTTTTAAATCATTATAACTGTTCGGTGACAGTTCAGGTCCAGTTGCAAGACATCTTTCAAATGAAGGCTTCCTGATTTTTCAAAGCAGGCATTTTTTGGTAACATCACTTGATTTCTCATGTAAAATGGGGCTTGCTTTCTGTGGCAGCGTTAGAGCCTGCAGTAAGGAGTGAGCTGTGGAATCCTTCAAGCAGGGTTGGGGTAACCCCTGAGACTATAACTGTTGTTAGTAAAGACACTAGCCCCTGTTAGCAGGACTTGGGGCAGCTGTAATGTGCTGTGGTCTGGTCCCACCGGTAGCAGCTGAGACACCCTGCGATGTTAGTGGTTACTGTGCATCATCTTTCCATCAGCCTCATCCTGAGCTGAAATTGATACTAAAAACATGTGCAACTTCTGTGTTTGTGGCTTAATACAGCAGATTTTGCCTTTAAGTATCCTGTATACCAGAGTATAAAGTGGCACTCAGGAACTTGTGCTCTCTTCCCAACCTGCAGTATGCATGGAGCTGTACTGTGGAGCAGCTGAGTAATTCTGGGGGAGTAACCAGCAAATATTCATTTTTTCCTACTGCAGACATTTATGAAACTGTTGATAACATTCATCTTTGTTACTAAGTTTTTATATGTTGATCACAAAACCTAATTCACATTCAGCATGAGAAGATGCTGCTTAGAAATTTGCGGAGGATAAGAGTTCATCTTTTGCTTTTTAGCATTTTGTCAGCACCAAGTCTTTCAAATGTGAATCTCTGTAACACTGTCTAGTTTTGGACAGGCATTTCCAGTCAGAACTGCAGCACATGAACTTAAAAACTGGTTTTGCTTGGTGAGACTGTAGGAAATTGCACAAGTTAGTGTTTCTGTTACTTAAAGTTAAAAATAACCAAGAAGCATTGAAATCATTCACTGGTGGAAACAACAGGGAGAGGAAAATCTGTATCTCAGCCTTCCTAGGTAAGGGCACCCTGCCTGTGTTGCTACTGTGGCCACATGATATGGTCGTCACCTCCAAACTTAATGCCTAGAAGAACTTCTTGGCAAAATAGCCCCACCTGTTAAAGCCATGGCTATTTTGTGTGTTTAGTGCTACTGAGTACCCAAGCACTTTTTTTTTTTTACAATAATTAAATAAAGGAAGATTGCAGCAAGGTAGTTATGACAACAGAAAAGCCCATTGGAGGAAAAAGGAGAGGCTTTTTCTCTTACCTGGGAAAACAAAATAATTTAGGACTTGACAGACCTTTTGGCCTCTGAAAACTCATAGCTCAGTGTTTGGTGTGTGACTAATATTCTTTGAAGTTCTGCTAGAGTTTTTGTTCTTGTAAAGGCTGGAAAAGTGTAGTGAGATACTAAGCTCTAGCAGTGCCTGAGCTGATGAAGAGCCCCGGACTTGCAGACTCTGTGCTCTCAGTTTTTGTTGTGTCAAAGCTTTTTAAGCTTTGTAGGCTGGTATGAAATCTAAAAGTGTTGGTACTGCAAGATTTGTTGTATATGTTTGTGTTGTTTTCAAGCCAATATTGGTTTCATGTAGCTCATGCATTATTTTTGACAAAATTAATTTTAAAGCCCATGTCTTTATATTTTTCCCTGTGAAATATACAACTGTAAGGAGTACCATGATTGTTAGACAATTTCTATAGTATGTGACATATTTTTAAAATCGTGAAAAATGTAATGATATATTAGTCTGTGAATTACTTTGGTGGAGTTATGTTGGTAAACTCAGATACTGGAAATCTGTCTTATCTTTCTCTAAGGTAAGGTCTTTATTGCATTCACTTTGCAGAAAGGGTTGTTTTTGTCTTCAATTTATTTTGACACAACTTTGGGCAGAAGATGCTGCTGCTTAGCTTATTTGTACAGATTAAGGTGCTTCATGTGAGCATTTTATATCCCTCTAAGCTTCAGAAACTAAGTTGATCTTGTGTTTTGAATCAAACCTTTATTCATATTTTCTACTGGCACAATATTTGCTAACTTTTCTTCATAGCTCTCCATTTTCTATAGAAAGGCTTTACATTTTCTTTGAATGCATGTATTAATGAGAAAGTATTGAAAAATTCTTGAAATATGTACGTGTCATGACTAGCTGTATAGATTTATATGTCTTCACATCTATTAGATGCTTCAGAGTCTGTTGGGTTTTCTGATATGTACTATACTGAGGATATGAGTGAAAACTTGCAAAGACAAGAGGGAAAGAGTGAAGCTCATTTAGTTTTTACTTAGCATACTGTGAATTTTTTTTATCTTTTAGTCTCCAACGAAAGCTGTATATAATGCTAGACACTGGAACCAGCCAGAATCAGAGGCTCTGCCAGCACCACCGGTTTTGAAAACACCTAGTGTCCCAGTAAGTAAAGTGTCTTTATTAAGTTTAACAAAGATTTCTCCATTATAGTTCACTGATACCTCTGAAACTAGCAGAAGTTTTTGATATTTGGGAAGGTCACAGTAATTCAGATTATAGTCCACTTTGTGTGCACCACTGTGTATTTGACAGTGAGGAAACTCTATCAGTGGAAATACTCTAGAGTAGGATCTTACCTAGAAGTACTGCAGTGCAGGTGTCTTTCCTAGTATAATGATGTTGAGCTTTCTGACAGTTGGCCCTGTCTCATCTCTGTGGCCACCCCTAAAATTATCATACTGATATGCCTAGAAATCTGACACACACACAGCAGGAAGGAAAAACTTCTAAAGTGAAGATCTGATTTGCTTCTCCTTTATGTAATGGAGCAAAGCCTTGTGGATTGCCTGCTTGGCTCTTTAGAAAAGGTGGAAGAGACAATTTTCTGTATACAGCTCAAATGGTTAATGTGAACATATCAGATAAAAGCATTAACAAAACACAGAACTTAAGAGGTGTTCTCAAAGGGAGTGGATTCTGGTCAAAAGTCAGTGTGTGTTCAGATGTTTAAGGTGGTTTTATTTACTTAAGTTGTACTAAAACCAGAACCCAGGGTCTTGGGCTGCTATCCACTTGTAAAAGCTGATGCTGATCGTGCACTGTATGTTAGCAGTAAATTTTGTTTTTTGGTGTCTTACTCGACTTGCATGAGAATAGAAAATCAGAATTCAGCCAACTTAATGCTTATTTCTGTTTTTATTGTTTTTAATTCTACCCATCTTGTGGTCCCAAGACTAGCTTCTTTTGGCTTCATGGTCTTTTGTATTCTTGCAGCATTCAGTCAGCTTCCTTTGGTGTTAACTGCACTGCCTGGGAAGCGTGGATGACTTGTTAAAATATCAATTAGGGCTAACATTTGAGGAAAGATTAGATATTTTAGACTTTATCCCTTAAATTGGATCAGATCATAAAGACCCTAAAACCTTTGTTTAGTTTAACTTGTATGCATTTGAACTGAAGCTTTTATTTCTCACTGATACTAAGCTTGATGGCAAACTTTGTCAGTTTACATGGTACTAACTGTGGTAACACTCCTTCTGATATTTGTAGCTCTTGGTGGGTTCAGACCCTTCAAAGGCCTCCATGTCTTTATTAGACACAGTTTAATATTTGAATATATCCTTTTCAAGTTAAGAAAATGTCTGCATGTTTCATATGTGGGCAAGACATTTTCTTTCATTAAGCTTCTACTTTGTAGCTGGAACTATCAAAATACCCAGGAAAATGGCAGAGGTCTGACTGAACAAACCAGTCAGGGGAGTTTGTAGCTGTTCCTGATGGTATGATGCAACCCCGAATCTTTCAGGCACAGTTTTTAACCTCAGTTTATGTGTATATGCCCGAAGTTTGAGAGCAACAAAAAAAAATAAGCTTTGATCCACATGTTCAGCTGCAGTCCCTGCATGGGTGATTCTGCCTCTAATTTCTGTGGATGTCTCGTGTGGAGTTGGACCTGCTTTCCTGAGGCTTCTGGTGGGAAGCGGTAGGGCGCCAACCGCTTGCGTGGAGTGTGGCCGGGCCCTCGGACTCGTGCCCTGGGACAGCCCTGTGCAGCTTGCTGCTCTTGCCCTCCAGGGGCTGGCACAGCAGAGCTCTGCCCCGGTGCTGTGCGGTGTCCAATGCGCTAATGCAGCAGGTGGTTGGGGCTTTTCTGCTAATGCTGATGGCTGCTGTGCACTGCTCAGCAAGGAGACTTTCCCCAGCACCCTTGGAGGGGGCCGTTCTCTGTACATCAGTGTTAATTCTAGTGGTTCAGAGGACACTTCTGAAAATGCTCAATTTCTGTATAAAGCAACAAGTGAATGGTGCTATTTAGAGACTGAGCGTGAGTGAATGACCGTTGCTCTTGGCCTTTTCATGTTTAGATTGTGGCCTTTGGATATCTTGTTCCAATAAGCCCTATGTTCTCTTGCTTGTCATTGTGACTGAATTTTGACCCAAAAAAGTAGTCTGAAGATAGGCTAATACTTCAGCTTTAAACTAGCCTTGAATTAATAGAGCAGTATATTGAGGAGAAATGTGTAATGCTTGCCTGAGGTGGCAGGAAATGTGTCAATAGTTACTATAGACCTAACAGCACATTCTTTACTGTTTGTTATATGTTGAGAATAGGTTTATTACAGTAAAAAAAAAAAAAAGCCTGTTATAAAGCCCATAGGTTGTTCCACAAGTGTTAATACAAATGTATATAAAGCCAATATGTAGAGAATACTGTGAGTTTGCAAGAGTCTCTTCTACTTGTTTGAAATGTTCACAATGGCAGTTTTTACAGTGCTGAAGGATTTCTGTTGGTAGGCTGCCTTTCCGAGCATGCACTTGGAGAGGTGGGTGTTTCAGCTGCACCCTGATCAGAGCAGTGCAGCAGCCCCCGGAGCCACACGTGACAACAGCAGACGCAGAGTTTTGCAGCTCAGGCCCTGCTGGGACAGGGACTGCTTGGTTGCTCTTACCAGGACCAGAGTGCTTATGATGGCTCAGTGTAGCCACCTGCTCTTGCAGGCCTGGAAGCTCCAGTTAAGGGGAAAGATATTTTAAGATCTCTAAGTATCAACAAGTAATAGTTTTCAAACCCTGAAGTTGGTAGTTCTAATTACCCTAAAACTGGAAGAATCAGTGCAAAATATACATATTTTTTCTCCCCGTTTTTCAAAATTTCACTGGAGCTTGTCTGACTATTCAGAATTGTTTTATATAAAAAATGCATATAACTTCTGACTTTTTTAAGAATAGGTACATTATCACACAGCTCAGGTACATATTGGTAGTGTAAAGGAAAGAACAACTAGTCCCAAAATGTGAATTTGACAAATGCACACCTGTTCTGTTTCCTGATGTATTTAGTATATGTTGACATGCTCAAAACATCTGCCCATTGTAGCACTTTCTTATTAATAGGTAAGGCTATCTTCAAAGGAGGCAATTCATAAAGATGATGGAGTTTTTAAGGCTCCTGCACCACCTCCCAAAGTGATAAAAACTGTGACAATACCTACTCAGCCCTATCAAGAGATAGTAACTGCATTGAAATGTAGGAAAGAAGACAAAGAAGTAAGTATTCTTAAACAAATTTTTAAGATAAAGAATTGTTGGTAATTCTAAGTACCGAAGGAACAGTGTCAAATGAAGTTTGGCTTTCCTAATAAAACGAATGTTTTTATTAAGTAGCTGAATGGCCTTCATTGACTTCTTATTGTTTCTTTATACTCAAAACTGAATAGCTTTTTAAATGTGCTTGTTAATGCTGTGATTGATCCCAAGAACAACTTACCTAGGTAAAAATATTTGTCTCTTCCAGTTATACACTGTTGTTCAGCATGTAAAGCACTTCAATGATGTAGTGGAATTTGGTGAAAATCAAGAGTTCACAGATGATATTGAGTACTTGCTAAGTGGACTGAAGAGCAATCAGCCCCTAAACACGCGTTGCCTTAGGTAAGATACCTCAATATAAAACACTGAACTTGGATTCCAAGAAGCTAGTGAATTAAATGCATATTGATTAAACAAGTGACCTAACTTTAAAATAATGGTCAATAACTACCTGGCATTTCTACTATGAAGAGCAGAATTTGGAAAGAATTGTGAATAAGTGGTCTGATTAGGAAGACAAAATAAGAAATTTTACAGTAAGGGTATGTTTTCTGAGCTTGTTTCTCTTATGACAAATTTTTAGAATATTTTCTGGTAGTATTGCATAGTGTGATCTTTTGTGAGGAGATGGCTGTTCAGTTTTTTTAATGCAGAATTCTAAAAGTATCTGGACAAGATGAGAAAGCATGCTGATTATGATTTAAAACTAATATAATACTGAGATATTGCTCAATTTTAACATCTCCTTAATTTCTGTTGAGAAATAATATAGCTAACATTGAGTGCAGTAATATGACCTCAGCATTAATTGGAGGCATTTCTAACATGCTTTGGATGACTCATTACAATCTTATTGTCATGTTACTGATTGCAAGCTACACATTATTGCTAAACTAATATAAAAATTACACTTCTGCTTTGAAAAAAATCGCATATATAAATATAGCATATAATATAAAAATATGAATATAAATATTAATACTGGTTTCCTTTCTCTGGACTTAAATACTGAGGGTGATGTTTTGTAGCCACATAATTTCTCTTGTAAATTTTGTACCTGTTCAGCAAACTATGAATACTACAGAAGAATTTCAATCTGTATAGATAAATGAAGAGGGCACTTTATTTGAGATCACTGTGGATGAGAAAGTTATATGTTCAGAGAGCCATTTTAAAGATAAATTATCTGTGTTGTTCAAGAAATAGCAATGGATATTGTTGCTTTAGTATAAATTCAAGAAACCTGTAACCCTGTTTGTATGTATGAGATTATAGAGACTAATATGGTGGTGACAGTTTAGGTTTGTTTTCCTCACTCAGCTCACTTGTATGGCAAGTGTCCTGGGATCTTAAACTGACTCTTTTACTTTTCAAGTAAAAGATGTGGAGTTTAACTTAAACACCATCAAAATTTTTTCTTTCAGTTAACAAACTAAAAGAAAAATATTTTTCCAAAGGAAATCAATGTGTAAGGATAGCAATAGATGTAAAAGAATCAGAAACTGGTAGGTAAGCTTGAACTGGTGCTGTTGTGATCGGAGACAGAGACCCCTTGCTCTTAAGACACTATCTCATAAGAACTTCTTATAGTAAGATCCCTTTGACATGGAAGATTTCATTGACTATCACTTTTGCATTACTCCATATTTAAAAGCAATATTTTTAAATGACTATATGTTGGAGCTCAACTAGCAATGACAAGTAATTTTCTAATAAATCTAGGGAAAGAACTTTTTATAATCAAACTCTTAAGTTTGGGACTAATATAGTAAATTTCAGATTTTTCCTGGAATTTGTAATGTTTCCCTCAACTATGAATGCAGCAATAAATAATAAAATATTCTTTTCTTGTAAAAGTTCTGTTAGGCATGAGCAGGTCTGTTCAGTCAAATGATTAACTCTTAGATAATGATGGGAGCTCATGCCCATAATTTCTAATCCTGGCTTGCTCCATAATAAATTCTCCTGTGTCTTTAAACCTGCTTCATACTTAACCCGTGAAACTTTTACTTTGGAATTTAGCTATTCCAAATTATTCCTGCTTTTATTTGAAGATACAAGTTTAGCATGCCCTTTCAGGCCTTGTTTCTAGCCAACGCCAAAATAAGTAGATGCTAATAGTTTTGAATAAACTGCTGCTCAGTTCACCACTTAGGAAGTTGATTTATATCAATTTTAAAAGAAACATGTAGGCAAAGCTTGTAGGGGTCTGAGGTATGTGGTCAGTCATCTTTGGCCTATTTATGTGCCACTTTTTTTGTAGATGTGGTAGTTGTAATTGTTCTGATTCAGCATTTTCTCTCTCTAGTGTAATCAGCTTGGCGACCAAGTGTGCCATGCCCAGCTTCCGAATGCATCTGAGAGCGCATGGCATGGTAGCCATGGTCTTCAAAACACTGGATGACTCCCAGCACCACCAGGTATTGATACATGGTGTAATTGGTACAGGTTGGCTCTTCTACCTCCTTAGTCTTTAATTGCTTTATCATTACATTTTGTTTCAGTACAAATTCTTTAAAAACACAAATGCATTATTTCTAAAGATTGCTTTAAGTGCTTTTCTCTTGTTTGTGTGTAAATGATTTCTTTTTCCTTAGCAGTGTGTGTTTATTTTTGCATATGTTGTGCTTGTCTCCTTGAGCTATGCTGTAATGCGCTTTTAAATGTCTTGCATGTATGTAATGAAAAAAATAGGAGAGGTAAATTTTTCTGTTCTTAAAATGACTGAGTTCAAAACAGTGTGGGTTTTTTTACCTCAGTTTTACAAGCTCAATTAATGTACCAAGCTTAATTAATATTAAACATTTCTTTCACATGTGCAAGTCACTATTTTTTTTCTTCTTGTGCCTGAAAACCCGGCCTCTGTGGGGTGTCCCTTGAGAAGGGTTGCTGCAAAACCTGAAGGCAGAAAAAGTTACTTGGGCTGAGTAACAACTGTGGGTATCCCATTAGGCTTTATTTTGTGTAGCGGCTCTAACAGAGCTGCAGGTACTGCAGAAAATCTAGAACCCACAGAAATCTTACTGTGGGTTGTGAAGAGCTAGAGAGCTTTAAGTAACTAATTTTAGATCAGTAGATTATTTTCCATCTCCTTTGTAAGCTAGCAGTGGCCAGCTCCAGTACATGGGAGCCAGGTTCAATGTTAACTTTATCTTGCAAGCTGTCAAAATGGGGCTGAATGATACTGGAAATAAACAACATGTAGTTGTGCTATTTAGGGTAGTTACCACCACTGAGTTGCAAGAGATCTGCAGAAAACAGCTTCAGCTCCTTGGAAAATGTACAAGCCTGTTCAGTATATTTTAGGCTGGGTTTTAACATTTACCATTATTCCTTCATTTTTCAAAAGCACTACCATAGAGCCCAAAGGAAATTACATGCTATTATTAGTCTGCAGTAACAAAAAGCATTGGTTATACTCACTATTTTCATTGTATTTTATGAAGGGCTCCCTTTTATTGGGGGAAAAAAATTAAAAGTTAATGTTCTGATATATTTGCATTCTTGATGCATTTTTGCAAGTGCATTCTTGATGTGGATTATACAATATTATGTAATCATTGATCTATAAAACTACTGCTAATAAATACCAAATCATATATTCAGTTACACAAGATTATATGCCTTGACAACAATGGCCTCCCTTGTATAATCTTTCTGTCTTTATATACTACCCTTTACTAGTTGTTTTAGTAGAATATTAAGTTGTTTAAAATCAATAAATCTCAGTGGAAGGTAGCTCAAAAATAATAAATCTCACTGGGTTCAATTTGCATGGCTTTGAATCTATTTAAGATAAATAAAAAACTTAGGCTTCACTGGGGAAGAAAAGAAGTATTGTGCAAGTATTAATTTTTTTTCTGTAAAATAGTTTGGAAAAGAGAGAGCTGGCACAATGACAATGTTAATGGAAACAAACGTGAGCATACACTGTGTTTGCTGGAGAGATGCAGTGGAAAAGGCTGAAAAAGTTAGGGTGCTTTTCTATTTCCATAAGGATGTAAAACTGCAGTTGCAAAGCTATTTTAATCAGCAAGGAAAAATTAAATAACCATATATTGTTCTGAATTACATCCCCCAAATATTTTATTCTTTCTTACATGAAAAATACTTATTTCACCTAATTTTCTACTAGATTTGTCTTTAAACTGCAATTTCAGTTTGTGACTTGGTCTCCTCAGCTGTATTCTAAATGGCTTGGAGCATTAGATTATATAATTGTCAGTAATGAAGCTCAGAAATGTTGTTTTGTAATGTCTTCAGCTTGTGAATAATTAAAAAAATGGAATAATTGAAATGTTATGCTGAAACCTAGAAAGTAACCATCTGTTCCCACAAGTTGGAGTATAAATAGAAGTAGCAAGGGAAGGCAAGGAGCAGAGTGGGTGTGATTGCCCTGCACTTGCTGGAGTGTTTGTTCAGTGGGGATGCTTTTCTGAACTCTGAGGAACAATGAATTGCAGCTCTCTAGTTAAGGGTGCCTTGATTTCTGTCTAGAGCAAATTCTATGTATTTTACCTTTTCTTTTTCTCTTCCCTCCCCTCTACCACACAGACAGGGCTGGAGAGGTGATACTCACAGCTAAGGCCCACTTCCTGGATCACCTGTAGCTTGAGATTGGATTCATGAAAGGAGATGTAAACTGGGAAATTAATACTTCCTTCAGCATTCCAAATAGATCTCTTGGTCATTAATCAGATCCAGGTTCTTATTTACCTCTGCTGGCAAGGATTTCCTTGACTCATAGAGGAAGGAGTTTAACATACTTCTGGTGTGTCAGCTGCCTGTTCCTGCTTTGGGAATGCTGATTGTGCCTGGTGTGGCCAGGTGTGATTATCACCTGCTTCTAAAATAACCAGAGGCAGCTACTGATTGCCTCGGTGGTTGACTGAGCCCTAGACATATGGATAATCTGTGATGAGAGAGAAATTCTGCTCTTTCCTGTTGAGCTGGGCAGTACTTGCCTCCTGGAATTAGCCCTTCTACAGTTTGAATTTACTGCGTGCACTCACAAGAACTCACACACGCAGGAAGAAATGCAGGCAGCCTGGGGACTCTTCTGTGGGAGCACCCAGTCATTTCCAGAGGGGAGCTGGGGAGGGCTGTTTTTCCTTATGTCTTCCATGTGAAGGGCCTTGGCCAGTACATGGTCCCTGTACCCCACCTATGCTCTGTAAGATGTTCAAAGTTAAACATGTGTTTGCTCATTAAGGACTAATCTGGGAGGAGGGCAGTAATTTTTTTCTCTACTACTTCCAAAAAAGCAGAACTCCTCTAGCAATTGAATGTGTTTATGCTGGGAATGTCAGGTTACTGCCTGACAGACCTGCTCAGCAGCACTGGCCCTTTCCCTTCGCAGGCAAACACTACCCCTGTGATCTCTGTGTGTCTCCTGGTGCTTTCTGTCACCAGCTTATTCCTCCCAACCAGTTTCATTGTTCTTGTCTGGCTGGTTTCACTTTGTTCTTCTGCCATCTCTATTCCATGATTCCCTGACAGCTGGAGTTGCCACTTAATCTGTCTGCAATGCTGAGTCACTTGTAAAAGTAGAAGACCCTGCCTTTCTACCAGGCCTTTGTAAATGTGTTACATGATTTAT
Organism: Nothocercus julius; assembly: GCA_013398735.1. Lineage (NCBI taxonomy): Eukaryota > Metazoa > Chordata > Aves > Tinamiformes > Tinamidae > Nothocercus > Nothocercus julius. The sequence continues at coordinate 402,958 of VZSV01000036.1, forward strand.
GTCTCATTTGTATTGGTTAGGAAAACAGCCTAACTAACTTGCTAGATGGAATCTATTTATGCATGGTAATAACTAATCATGCAAGTGCCAGTGTAGATCAGGCTTTTTCTTCCATAAATCTTTGTCTTGTTCACCAAAAGCTGTGAAATTTTTGCCAAACACTTATGAAAGCTTCTTTTTTCTTTCCTCTGTCCACCCAAGAACTTGTCCCTTTGTACAGCAGCTCTGATGTACATCCTGAGCAGAGATCGTTTGAACATGGATTTAGACAGAGCTAGTCTAGATCTGATGATTCGGCTCTTAGAATTGGAGCAAGATGCTTCTTCTGCCAAGCTGTTGAATGAAAAAGACATGAATAAAATAAAGGAAAAAATTCGGAGACTCTGTGAAACTGTTCACAACAAGCATCTTGATCTTGAAAACATCACGGTGCGTATCGTGCTGTGTCTGGAAGCCTTGTGTGGGGTAGAGTGCTTAATAAAACAATCTGTAAATTCCTGTCTTAGCAGCTCAAAAGTCATGATGCTGCTTTCTATGTAGATATTGTTGCACTGCAAGTATCTTCTCTTTTAAAATTAAAGCTCTTTTCTAAAAGGCTATGGATAAGATGAATTTATAATGTTCTTCGGCTGTCTGATTCACTCTTTTACTGCTCCAGGTAAGTAGTTAGGTAAAGGTAGTACTTAAAATGTTTCTCTAGGACAGATTTCTTAAGAAATTTCATTTTATTGTGAATGTGTTGAATGTTGTAGTCCCTTGCAGATGGCGATTGGTTTTCTCTCAATATCTAGAAACAGACTAATAGAGCTTGGCAAAGATGTATGCGAGCCAGATGAGAGGATTAGGTTCTCTTCCAATCAAGGGCTTAGAGAGCAGAAGGTAATGATGCTCTTAGGCTGATGTGCTGCAAGCTCCACCAACCAGGGACTGTGCGGTGCTGTGTGCAGGAGGGAATGGCTGATCTTCTGGGGTAGAAAAACAGGAACTAAGAACAATTTGTGTTTCTCACTTAGATGTTTCCACTGAGAAACAGTGAATGTGGCAGATGTTTTAATGGTTCCAACTTGTGCTTAACAGTTGCACTGTAGTTTTTGAATATACACTAATCAAATGGTGATGATGAATATTGCCCCTTTTTTAAACTGGCCAGGTTATTTGTGTGATTCTAGCTGGAAATTAGGTCAGGCTCACTTTGGGATACTTGCAAAGTTACTTGAAAGGTTCTGTTTTCCAGACTGCTATCAACATTGGAATTTTAAACCTAGAAATTAAAATTCTTCTCTTTGTTCTCTATTTATTTGAGTTTTGTTGCTGTTTAGTGTGATTCAACCTAAATAATTTAGCAAAGGGTACATGTCTGTCAGGCAGCATAGCTAGCTCCCACCTATTGCATCTTCAAATCTTGTCACTTGGCCAAGTGGTTATGCTGTTTTTTGCTCCTACATAATGCAGAAAATCTCAGGGAGTTCTGTTGTGAGCTTCTGGTGGTGTTAGTTCTTACCTTAGGCACTATAAATTTGTGAACAGTGTGGATTACTTCAAAAGTCAGATAACCTTTAGTTCATTTAAAATGCATTATTAAAAATGGTTTTGTACATGACTGGTGTAAACACCATGTAATATGGGTTTTTGGAAGTCCTTGCCCTGTTTAGGAAAAATAAGCAGTATGTGTTAGATATTGAGTGGGCTTTGAGCTATCAAGGGACAGCAGCAAGATACTCAGGAAGTCAGGAAAGATCTCTAAAGGAGAGTTTCTATTAAGCATCTGTCAACCTGGATTAGGTTCTGCCTGGTTTCAGATACCTGTTTGACAGTGTTTCCAGGCTCCTCCTGAAGGGATGAAAGGAAGGATGGGAGACTGCAGAGAGCTGGAACCTGGGCAGCTGCCATGTGAAGGTGCCCCTGTGCTCCCGCAGAGCCCTTTGCTGCCTTGTTTGACTTCTGTTTGCCATCGCTGAAAAGATTCTTCACTGTTCCTGTGTTAATGCTTTTCCTTTGTCCTGTTTTTTTTGCGTGTGGTGCTTGGTGGTGAGCGGAGAGCGCTGGAATGGAGGTGCTGGGCTCCCTGTGGGCTGGGCCCAGGGGCGGCTGGTGCTTCACGGGCGTGACGGCTGCTTCTGTTCTCGCTGCCTCTGCTGTGGGCAGAAATGACCGTTCGTGGGGGTTTTGCTGCCTTGTTCCTGTACCTGCCACAGCCCCGTGGTGACCCAGGAGGATAGTGGTGGAGAGAAGATCTTGCTCATTGGGGCAGCCTGTGGCTGAGGTTGCTCCCAGAAAAGGAGCCAGCTGATTTTGGGTGGAACTTGATCTGTGCTAACCTTCAGATCTCCTGTCTTTGGGAATTTGTGTTTTCATTTTTATAGCAATAGGAAGGAGCTGAAGCAGGTGGGGGTTGCAGTTTGTGACTTAACGTTTTGCACGCCAAGAGCTGTTGATTCAGGCCTGGTGAGTGCTGTGTTTCCCAGGAGGTTACGGGGCCTGAACTGCTCTTCTGGAAACACCGCACAGCTCCAAATCTGCACAGCTATCCTTGAAGCTTTGCAAAGCAGAGGTGCCAGGGAGGGAAGGTAATGTGAGAAGTGGCTGTATTGAGGTGGCTTTAGTGCCATCTTGGGCACCTTTTTTGTTGTCCTCCATGTCATTGTGTTTGTGTGGCACTTGTGAAATTACAAGGCTGATGGTAGCCCAGGTTTGTTTACATGTGTGTTTCCAGATGCTACAGATGTCTTAGCCAGTTCTGTGAAGGGGTAAATCTTCCTTTTGCAATGCCGTATTGTCTTAACATTTAAGAGGTGGCCCTGATTTTGGTTAGAAACATGGCCATGGATTGTGTGAGACTGGAAATTCAAGTTGAATCTGCATAGAGAAACTTAAGTCAGTGTTGCCAAGTTTCAGTATGTTCTTTAAATTCAGTAAGTTTTCCTTCAATTTAACTTTTGTCTTTTATCAATTTAAAAGAAAAACGCAACAAACCAAGCATGCACTAGCATCAAGTGTGTTCTGCAAGCTACAAAGCTGGTGTATCTGGCAGGCGGAGGAGCAGTGTTTGGTCACTGTGGCTGCTCTTACTACTATTGCTGCCTGAGTGATTTGTCCACTTCCTCTGCTTGTCTCTGGTAACAGAGAAGCAGAGGAGAGGAGGCTGTTTAGCTTTTCTGAAATGTGAAATAAAGTCATGAAAAAAGTCAAAAATGCAAAGTATCTTTCTCATGTCACTTTTTGATTCTGTGCCTATTTTTCTGTGATCTTGCTCCCTCTGGTGGTCCCCTTATGGTCAGAACTGGCCAGTGGTTTTGGAGGGTGGCTCTGTGTGATCTCCTGCCTGGGCTGCAGCTGCCTATGGCTGCTCCACTAATTGGAGTATCCTGTTCTTTCAGACGGGGCATCTGGCAATGGAGACGTTGCTGTCACTCACCTCCAAGCGAGCTGGGGACTGGTTTAAAGAAGAACTGCGGCTTCTGGGTGGTCTTGATCATATTGTAGATAAAGGTATGTGAGAAATGGCACTCTGGCAGCCTGTCTGACATGTGAATTCAAGTCACTTGCTTTTAAGGTTTTTTTCTCTGTTCTTTTAAAAAAAAAAAATTTTTTTTTGAACTATTTAAATCTCTATGCTGACTATTGGGAAATATTTGGAAGCTTCATGTTAAGCATGTGGGATTTAAAAAAAAAAAAAAAGAAAAAGCTTTACACCTAAATAGCCTGTGTTGCATGCTTTATATGAAATGTGAAATCAAAAGCAGCTTAAATTTAGACAGTATACAGACTATCATGTTACAATGCTAGATATATCATCTATACACAGCACACTCAGAAGTGTCCATAAATCTGCTCTGCAGTCTCCTAGAGTTGTTTTTGGGCTGGGACATGCTGCTTCACTGAGTAACCTGGATAGTCAGCTTTTCAGGAAGAAATACGATATGATTATTGATATTATAATTACCAAGTGTGCCTTGTTCAGTGTTTTATTTTGGGATCAAGGAGGAAAAGGTCCCTTTTTAAGATGAATGCCTGAGTTGAGTAAGTTGAGCAATCGGAGGCGTGGGCAAAGGAAGGATTGAGAAGCTGAAGCTGTTTAACTCCCATATGGCCTCCTGCTTGCAAGGTTTAGGGAGGGCACACACCATCCTTGTCTTTCCCTTTCCCAAACAGTGTATCTGTGAAATATGCTGTATTGCACATTGTATGTGCATATACAGTTAAGTGATGTGATCATGGGCTGTAGAGTCTCTTTATCATTGGAGAATAAGATCGATGGACAGGTAATTTGTTCACAGTATTGTAAAGGCAATTTTTCTAATTATCAGAATGTTGCTTGTGATGTTTTCATGAATGTTTTGTGGTATTGCAGTTTTGTAAAGTGTGAAATCAGTTTGGTAGCTAGTTTGTAGATTTACTTTTCGAAGACCTTATTGACAGAAATCAACTTTTCTTTACTGTATAGTTAAAGAATGTGTGGATCACCTAAGCAGTGATGAAAATGAAGAGAAATTGGTGGCTTCGTTATGGGGTGCAGAAAGATGTTTACGGGTCTTAGAAAGCGTGAGTATGAGCAGCTAAATTGCATTTCTGAAAGCTTTTTTCAGTCAGGCCTTTTCAATGTTATGTTCTTAAATATACAATATAGTTATGTAACAGTAGTATTTTCTTTAAGTAGGTGCTAACTTTCTGATATTTATCAGTGTTTCTATGGTGTTTTGGTTGAGAATTTCTTCTATTGTTCTGTATGTATGTTCAGTATTGCAAGTTAATTACTGTTGAGAGTAGATGAATTATATTTTTTCATAAGTTTCCACTAAAAGCAGCTGGTTTTGGATGTTGCTTTCTTAGCATAAGTTTGAATTTCCAGTGTATGTTCAGTAATAATACATAATAGTGTGTTTTTTAGAAGCAATAAATTTGTGTACCTATTAATGCTTTCAAACTCCAGCTCTGCTAGGCACTGAGGGAGCAAACTGTCCTGAAACTCAGACCTGTTCAGTGGTCTTTGAGTGCGTATATTGAGATGGAGCATATTTTCTGAGGAGAACTTGGGACAGGATTAACATGTAAGGCCATCTCACACTTAGCTGAAAGCAGTCATGAGCATATGCTTGTCTACAATGCCTGAGTTTCATATTTTTATCAATATTATTCTTTTTTGTATTGCGACACTGAGCAAGCAGGAAGTATTGCCTTATTGTAGCAGCAGAACCCTCACATCAGGGAGTGTCGCTCAGGTCAGTGAGTCTTCATGAGTGCTGATGATAGCAAAGGCTGAGCCAGAGGCAATAGCTGCAACTGCCACTTCAGTTCTTCAGGGTCCCTAGGGCTTGACTTGTCTTCTGCAAAGCTGGAGGAAGAACTTTCAGATGCCCTTTCTGCTTTTGTATGTGAAGATGACTGCTTGTCGGGAACGGATCTGGCATACAGCAGCTTAAACTGGGCATTATTTAGGGACAAAAAAAACTAATTTGTACTTGAGAATGGATAATGATGTAGTAAGAGCTGTAGAAACTTGGGAATGAAGATGGAAAATCAACAAACCAAATCATGCAAAAATGTAGGAAAATATTGTTTTATTTCTGTAAACTTACTCTGAATTCCCTCTAAAGTAAAAACTTGTTTTTTATCGCTGAATGTATAATGTGCTCAGAAATGCAGCTGATAGCAAGTCTTAAGAAAACCATATAATATTGTTACATTTTGTATATACCTATGTGCACATCCTTTTGTGCTGACCTAGGACTCTGTAGTACCAGGTCGTAGATTCAGGATTCTGCTGTAACAGAATTCTGCTGCAGAATTTCTGTTTTTACTGTATCAAGGGATAGGAATTTATCTTCAGTGTCACAACATAGGGGTTCGTTACAAAGTGCAAACTTTAAGGAAATGTTAGTACAGTGATAAGGGAAAGCCTGCACTGGATAATAACCAAGAAGTGTGGAAGTGAATACAGGGAGTGTGTGTTGTGGAAGAAATACTAGCTCTCTTCCAGGTGAAAAAAGTTCTCTTTTTAATACTACTTTTTCTTCTTCCTAGGTAACTGTGCATAATCCAGAAAATCAAAGCTATCTGATAGCATACAAAGACTCGCAACTCATAGTCTCCTCAGCTAAGTAAGTTGTAACAAGGACTTTTTTTGCAAAAGATGGTCTCTGATATGCCAAAAACAAACCAGAAAATGCTACTATATCAGCAAATTTTGGAAGTGTAATTATGACTGTTGCTTTTCATGAAATAATAAAGTTATTTTAGATGAATTATCAGTAATTGTCTGAGCACTAATAACATGTGGTGCTGCTATTGGTACTGAAAATTTGCAGAATGTGGATTCAGCTCCTTCAGTACTGGAGGTAGGATGAACACAGAAGAGGGCTGTTGGGAAGCTACTTATATTTATCGAATTTTCAGTTCCTTCTAAAAATTCCTTTCTAGGGCCATTCTGTGTAAAAAGCTGCATGAAGCCCTTTAGACAGTTTTCATGGTGAGACACGAGTAAGGGTAGAATATCCTGTATGTTGTCCAGGTAATTCTGTTGTGCATTTTCTGTGTTCAGAGCCCTGCAGCACTGTGAGGAGTTAATCCAGCGCTATAACCGTGCAGAGGACAGCATCTGTTTGCCCGACAATAAACCCCTGCCTCACCAGAACGTTACCAACCACGTGGGCAAAGCAGTGGAGGACTGTATGAGGGCCATCATTGGGGTCTTGCTGAACCTAACAAATGATAATGGTAAGACCAGAAATACCAATCTATACTGTACTGCAGTATCAAATAAGATAAACCCTTTTCCTACCTATTATGTTTTTGCCTGTACAGTGCAATAAAGCAGTTGTATGATAGATGCTTGTGTTGCAGTAATCAGTAATTTGTCTTTGTGAATGGGATGTGTAACTGCATGTATTAATTGTTAGTGTGCTTTGGCCAGAGGATCCATATTGTTTTTGAAGGTATTGTTTTTGAAAGTTTCATTGGTGTGTTTATGATTATGAAAACGAATGCTTCTAAAATTGCTCCTCTTGAACTGTGTTGTAGAATGGGGTAGCACAAAAACAGGTGAACAAGAAGGGCTGATTGGCACCGCTATGAATTGTGTGCTTCAGGTTCCCAAGTTCCTACCTCAAGAACAGAGATTTGATATTCGGGTGCTGGTAAGATACCATCCTGGTTAATTTAGAGCAGATTTTAGAAACGGAGTGGATGTTATTGTTTGGGATGGGCCTTGTCAAATGCATCTTTCTCAGCACATGTAAGGTGGATTTCTGTGGTGTACAGGTACATATTTGAAAACTTTTAAACATAAAAGCCCTGTGCCTAGCCTGTAAATAAAAGCTCCTATTTAAAATCACTGACAATCAGAAAAATGTTGAATTTGTATTTCCTTAAATCCTGAGCACTCTATTTGAGACTTGGATAAAGGTGTGTTAGTGTTATGTATGAAAGGCAAGAGCTAGAGCAGATACTTATTGTTAGAGATGTTTTCACTAACTTATTCTTTTTAATGTGTGTAATGTGCTCTGACTCTCAATGCTTGCAGGGATTGGGTCTGCTGATCAATCTGGTAGAATATAGTGCTCGAAACAGGCACTGTCTTGTCAATATGGAAACATCGTGTTCTTTTGACTCATTCTGTATGGGAGAAGATGATAGCCTAAAGATAACTGGACAGATCCATGCTGTTCAGGCTTTAGTGCAGGTAAGAAATGAACCAGAAATGCGCTTTTCCTGTAGTAGTTACCGTTTTCAATATCAGACTTGGAGAAAGAGAGAACTCAGCAGTGAGGACTTCTGCTCAAGATTTTTCTTTTCTATTGATGATTTTGAGTCTGTCATACAGCTTGGTAGGGGAAAGGGGCTGCCTCATGACCAGGGATTTTACAGTACTGTCTATTGCAGAAGCAGCTCTCCTGGTAAAAACAGTGCTATCATTGTAAGAGGCATCCAAAGGCTGCTTTCATCCTCCATAAAGCTTTCTTGTTCCTATATGGTTTATTTCTAGCTTTGCTCAAACCAGCTGTAAAAACTGCAAGCTGTGCTTGTCTCACCTACTTTGCTTCCATAATTTTTAAGTACTGTGTATATGGGAGTTTGAGATCTTTTTAAAAACTGAGACCCTGTGCTTTATAAGAGTAATAAAATAAGATATTGTGAATATGGATGTGAAATTCTTAAATACTGTATTGATTAACTTACTAGTAAATAAATACACCTATAATTTGGCTAATGAGCTCCAAATCAAACTAAAATAAAAGTAATTGGAAGGATTTTAATGTCACCTCCCTTTTCTGCTTTAATGGGGAATTATGAATGCTTTCAGCAGTACCTTCATTTAGTTACTTAGAATAAATGTTCAATGACAGAAAAAATCAGCAAACTGAGTATCAGTAATGGTATGCAGCTGTGCAAAGTTGTATTTGATCTCTGGTGTCTGTATTGTTCAGGAATTAATTCACAAGATGTGAGTGCAAAATATGACATGGCTGCTGAGGTCACATCCTTGATGAGTAATATTAAATTACGCTTCTCAGTTTTTGCCTTTTACATATCACAGGGAAAAACTGAGAGAGCAAATGGGGGATAACTAGCATGCAGAGAAAAAGGAGATGAGTAAAGAAAAATTTCACAAAAAAAGACTATTTTGCATGCTTTCAACTGGGTCCCTGAGAAAATCATTTTGCATTTCTGGTGCTCAAGGTGTCTGCCTGGTGGTTGAACACGGGGGAGGGAGGGAGCACACCCAGCATCAGTGATCTGAAACTGTGTTATTTGCTCCTTAAAGTGGAAAATCTTAACTGTGAAGAAAAAGTATTGAGGCCTGGAACTCCATTAAATGGGCCAATTGTGATGGGGAAGTAAATTTTCAAGTATAATTCAGTGTGGTTTGGATTTGGTTCATGATACAGATTTTTCTGCAATTTTTCCATTAGCTATTTCTTGAGCGGGAGCGAGCAGCACAGCTGGCAGAGAGCCAGACGGATGAACTGATTAAAGAAGCTCCTGCTGCTCAGCATGACAAAAGTGGGGAATGGCAGGAGACAAGTGGGGAGATACAGTGGGTCTCCACAGAGAAGTCAGATAGTACTGAAGAGAAAGATAAGAAGGAAGAAGATGATGAAGAACTTGATCTTAATAAAGGTATGTTGTCTGGATTGGTGAGCTGCAAAAAAAAAAAAAAAAAATCAAAGAACTCTGCATAAATTCCTTCCTTATTCTCTACTTCCCATCTATGTGCAATCTCAGGCTGAAATTTCCTCAGCATAATCTCCTAGGTGGAACTGTTACAGATCATAAAAAGCAGTAAAGAGCTGAAGTATAAGAAGTAATGTTTCTTTTTTATTATTTAACTAGTACTGTGTCACAGTTCCTTCTAAAAAATCTTACTTTTGGAGTTATTCTGTGAAAGAAATATTCTGAAATGGATGGCTATTAGGCCCTTTGCATGTTCCTACGAATCCTTCCTTGAAGGTTACCTACCTGCAATTTTATATTTCAATGTCCTGTGACTCTCGCTCGTTTCATGCTCCATTTAGTTCTCCCCTCTCTGACATATTTACACATACTCTGCTTCTGTCTTCAGTCCCTGTCTTTTTTTGTCTTGTGGTATTTCTCACTCTGTTGGTTGTATATAAGGTACCTGTTTAATACCTTAGTGTGCTCCATCTGTGGTAGTTTATTTTGGGAGTTTGAGTAATTCTGAGCAAAATGTGTTGCCTCTGAAGAGGAGAGCTGGTCAGAAATGTAAGTCCCTCATTAAATTATTGTCTTAAATTTTACTCTTTTAATAGTAGATGTGGTATCTTTTTCCAACCTTGCTCTTGTTGCTTCATATCTCTTTTGTGTATTTCTTTCCTCCTTTCTGTAGCTTTTTAGGTACAATAATAGCAACGCACAATGAAGTTATATTGAAAGAGAATGGACATAATTTTTGTTACAGGATGAATGTTGCTAAGTGCAGAGTTGCTGACTCTGTTTCTGAAGTCTCTGAGCAAATACTTGTTCCAGATGACAAACTCCATTATATTTAAAACAGCAGAAGATGCCAGCAGTGTTTGAAGTTGCTTTGAGGAGTCAGTACACTCAGCTGGGACTTGTTTGCTTTTGTTTTTTTTTTTTACAGCTCTTCAGCATGCTGGGAAGCACATGGAAGACTGCATTGTGGCCTCATACACAGCATTGCTCCTGGGCTGTCTCTGCCAAGAAAGTCCAGTAAGGGAAAAAGTCAATAACTCTTAACTGTAGAAAAATCTTTAATGAAATAATAATTTGCTGCTTAGAATCCTAATAAATCCATTTCCATGTGATTTGCTACATTGCTGTTCTGTGTATATAGTTCTCTGGAAAGGTTTTCAGAAAAAAACCTTCGGAACATGAATATGGAAATTTTGGAAGTGACATTTTGATCTCTTGCACCTTCTCTTTTCTGGTTAGTCTTAGCTCACCAGTGAACTTACTCTGGAAAGCCCGAAGAACATTGACTTGCCTGTTTGGTTATAAAAGCTTGATATATTTTTCTGTAGTTTCAGTGAGCAAGTTCAGGTTATGGTTTTCATTGTAGTCTTTTTTTTTTTTCATTGAAATGATGTGAAATTGCAAATATGCACATTAGTTGAGGATTGCTGACTCAGATTGGAAATCATAATAGGAAGGTGCAGTTTAATTTAATGTGGAGCTCCTGCAGTTAAACTTCACATACCCTCCTTTCAAACATGCTCAAATGAAAACGAGGTTCAGACCTGCCTTCAGCCTTGTTCGCACTTAGTGTGAAGGCAGAAGTCTTCAGCATGCTGGTCCGTAGCTTTGGATGGATTCTGTCTGTGTCACTAGTCTTTGGAACACTATTCTGTTGGATGGTTCTCAATCCGAAACAGTTACAAAAGGGAGACTGGCTGAATCAGGAGGGTAACAGTGGGGAGGAGGTTGTTTGGCTGGGTCCTGGTTACCTTGAAAAGAGACTTGGTTCCTAGAGCTGGCAGCAACAGGTGCACTCAGTACTTGGAGTATGTTAGGTCTTACTGTACCATACACGCAGAGCAGGATGGTTCTTGGTGTTGGAAAAATATTTCCTAGAATAAAACAATCTTGTTTTATTTTTTAGATCAATGTGACTACTGTGAGGGAATACTTACCTGAAGGGGACTTCTCAATAATGACTGAAATGCTCAAAAAATTTCTCAGTTTTATGAATCTTACTGTAAGTAATATATATTTTAAATATTGTAGAATGTAGATACTTTTGTAGTTTTCTGGTATTTAGTCTATTTAAAGAAAATACTTTTTCTGCTATTTTTCTAGAAGAGCACAGAATGATTATCTCTTAAATACTAAGTTCTGTCATTACTGTGGTAGTAAATGGACAGAAGCTGCTTTAATTTCATTTCAATGTGATGACTCAGGAAATTATTTCAGACCTACTGCCTGAACCTGATCGTTTTTTACCGAAATGTAATTCTGAATACCAAGAAATCTGAAAAGAGTATAGCTCTTAAGCATTTTAAAGAGGTATTACAAATGCTTTTTTGTTACTTCTGTTTTCTGTTGCATTTTCCAGTGTGCTGTTGGAACAACAGGCCAGAAATCTATCTCTAGGGTGATTGAGTACTTGGAACACTGCTAGTTACTTAACTTCCGCTGCAGGCACTCTAATGCTGGAGCTACCCTTAGACAAAGGAAGAAGTCATGAAAGAAGTCCCGGAAGGATGTCCCAAGAGCTTTCATCTGTGTCATTCGTGTTCGGATTTTTAAGGCTACCTGGTCTCTTAACCATGCATTCAGCATTTTCTAAAAGACAGTTACTACATCAATCTGCAACTATCAAAAATGAGAGGGAAGAGGTTCTGAGGAAAACAAACCATGCTGTTTATGATGCAGTGCAGTATTTAAATATTTTTGGCAGGGCTTACCCTCCCTATCTTTTTTCTTGCTTTGTTCATGACAAGTTTCAAGGGGAAAAACTTGCTGCTGATAGTGCAACTGCTGTTTACTGTTGAGCCACTGTTTCATGCCAGCCAGGTGCAAAGGCAGCTTAGCTACTGAGGTATCAAACAAATGTTCTAATAAAGAAGTTCTGGACAGCAGCACCGCTCCTATTTGAGTTTAATTTGCTCTTGCTTTTTTATTACTAGATTATTCCAAAATCATAAAATATAAATTTTTAAATACTTTTGTGATTTTAACTACTGTCTATATTTAAGATTTGTTGGAATCCAAAGAGGTGAGGATTGGATAGTTTATTTTTTATACTGTTTTGACTGAAATTAGGTTGTGGAACTATTTCTCAGTTCTAAAACTGTCATGGCCCATATACTGTAAACTGATAGACCATAACACTCTGTAGTTCCAAGAGGCATGCAGACCCATAAACATAAAAAGCCATTTGAGGGTATGTTATTCATGAAAGAAATAGTTACTGTAAAAAGTTGTGCCCTGCTTAAAGGAAAAAAAAAAAAGGAAAATTATTCAATCCCAGGGTAGTTTACACTTCTAATAAGCAAAAATGTTGAAATGTTGTTTTAATATGTTTCAAGGAAGCACTCAAGATGTATTTTATAATGCTCAGTACAAAGAATTTGGATGTTTTAGGGGGAAGAATTTTAAAGAAGCTAAAACACCAATGGGGATTAATGTTTCCAGCTGACATAATCTTTCTATTTCATTCTTCTGTAGTATGACAGAGTATAAATGCATACAACACAAAGCCTTAAATTGCTGATATAGCTAAGATTTTGTTCAGTCTGAGGTCTAGTTCACAGCAAAGCATTGTGTTTGAAGACTTAAGTGGAACAAAGAATCCCAGAAAACACCTGATTTTTTTAACACTTTTTTCTTGCACTCATTATTCAGACCAACAGAATTGGTAATTATTTTTATTAAACTGGTCTTGAATATTTGCAGACTGTTCTGAGCTCTGCTTCATCAACATTTTTTAAATACCTGTATAGGTAGTTGCATCATGTTATTCCATTGAATTTGTAAAACTTGAAGCCATAAAAATATTAGTTCTATGTATAATGAGGGGGAAATAACAGGAAATCTAACTTGCTTTTAGATCTTGTTATCTCCATGTATAAAGTTAAAAACTTGTGCTTTTGTATCAGTGCCAGCTGTAAATTTTTTTACATACAGTGGCTGCCTTCTATGTCTTCCTATTTTTGATAATGCAGATTGTTGGGAATTCTGTAAGGAAGTAACTGATTAGCGGCAAAAATCCTATGTTGGTCATAATTTTTTTGCGTTTTCTCTCATCACCTTCTAAAATGTAGTGTACCAGTGTAACCTAGAAAAGTTTTTCAGGTTGTGTTCCTGTTTAAAAAAAAAAAATTGATAGAGCTGTATTTGAAAGGTCTGTATTGCAAGGAAATTATTGCATATTTTGCCCATGTAGTCTTTCGATTTTAGAGGTTTTCTTTTATAGTGGGATTTCCAAATGATTATATAGTTTTCTGTGGAGAGATGGCAAGAGAAAATAGTGATGCAACAGCAGGGGGGAAAGCAGGGACAACTACCTTTCTTTGTTACACTGGTAATTGGAAATTGTTTTACCTCAGTGTTTAACAGTTTTTTTTAATGTAACTAATTGTCAAGCACTGACAAAAACAGATTTTTTTTGAGGGTGGGGGGAGAAATCACCCTGTGAACTGCAGTGCGTTTTTGTGTGTTAAACTCTCAAATAACTCTGCATTAAAGGGTACTTGAGGCCAACTTGCAAATTAAAAGTTTTAAAGTAACTTTTTTCCATTGTAAATATCTCTGTAAATACTCTCAATTGGAAATTAGAACAGTAGAGTAATTTTCTGAATCCAATCCTATTTTTATTTTATACAGTATTTCTCAGCTGTGATCTTTGAAGCAAAAGCCAACGGCAGGAAAAATAGTTTGTACCAGTTTCATGAAGTATGTCTTTGGGTTTTTGTAAATAATTTTAACTCAAATAAAATTGCTACTTTCAATACATACCTTGTCTTTTAACATGTAATAAAACACTCACCTGAGTGGCTGCAGAAAGAAGGCAGTGTCAGGCAAATTGTCAAAAGGGAGGGAAAAGAGGAAGAAAAAAAAAAAAAGCGAGGAGCAGCCTGATGGCCTTGCTCTGTTTTGCACTGACATTAGCGATCAGTTTGTGGACCCCAGGCAATGGTTAACCCAACCAGCTGGGGATTGAAATGGTCTGGAAAAGACATACTGAATCTTTTGATGCATTTTGGAGTTTGCCACACAAGATGCTATTGATCCTTCAGTTTATGAAGGAGCATGTCACAACTCGGAAGCATATGAAATCATGTGCTGCCAAAGTTACAGGGGAAATGGGACAGTTCTTGCTGTGGCAACCTTTTCCACATTTTGGAGGATGGTAATGTCGTCTTTGAGTGAAAAATGTGAAAATTAAAATCAGTATTGCTGTGTTTCTCTATTAATCTTGATGTCTTAATCTCTTAATGATGGAATTTTTCCAAGTCTTTTCTTAATTGATGCAACTAGATACAGGTACAAAATGCAGGCAGTCGAGCTGTAGAGCAGGTGGAAAGCAATGTGTCACCTCCCTGCTACTTTATTAAGAAGCATCAGCATAATGAAACTTGATTTCTGTGCTGTAAAGGGATGTTACTGACAGTATATTATTAGTCCATGGCACTGTAGGAAAGATGCTGCTGTATGTAATCAGATGTTTTCCTAGAAGTTTGTAACACATCCAGTAAAAGTAATATTTTCTCCTGATTCTGTTGTCAGGTGTGTAATGGAGGCATTTTATGTGGCTGCTTTGAGGACATCAGTGTACTTAGATTAACAGAAGGTTGAGACTCCTACAGAAGAATTGGGAATCTCAGCCTTTTGTATGGATTATTTCACTTTCAGAATTCAGAGCACTTTGAAATGTGTGATTTGCATGGTGACTGAATAGTTGGGTGTGATCCACATGGTGCTGATGTATCAAAAGCTTAATGTAAAAGCAGGCAGTAGTGTTGGATGTAATACTCAAGCTGTCCAACGCAGCTGTTAGGTGCTCTCAGCAGTTTGACTCTTGGAAGAAAAGGAAAACCCTGGTAGCTGTGGTAGGCGCACAGCAGCCATGGCAGCGAGTCCTGCTGGGGAGACGGCTCCTGCTTGTGACTGCTTCTGCAGGGACAAGATGGTTGTGGCAATTACGCCAACTGTAGTGTTATAACACATTTACAATATTTTCTACTAAGATACCTAACAGGAGTTACTGCCTTTATCCATGTTTTGAGGGTCAAGTACCTCACTGAATGGCTAGAGAGGTTTTTGGTGTCAGATGCAGTAGGGAGTGTTCTGTGTTCCCTTGTTTCTCATTTCTGGACCTCAGTTACCCTTTCTCTGAATAAGCAGAAGTCAAAATGGATGTAGTTGGTTAGAATTACTACCAGCCAGGCCTATCTGGTGTTTTTTCATTTTTTTTGCGTGTGTGTTTTCCTTAATGTGCTGCTTTTGTTGATTTAACCATCAAATGAATACTTGATTTTCTAAAAGATATAGAGGACTTGAGTTGATGCCATGTTTCTGTATCAAGTACTTCCTTTACAAGGTGGTTCTGTAACTGGGTTTTTGGAGGTAACGAAATTGGAATCTGCCCCGAACTCTAGGCTAGCCACATGTCAACACCAGGGCAACTTGATTCCTTCTCCTCTTCTGCATAATACTTGAGGTAACCTTTGGCTAAAGAACACTGTAAGACCTTTTAAGCTATGTGGAAAACAAGTCAAAGATTCCTTTTTATCTGTCCTGAGGATCCTCCATCTAAAGGACTGAGTCTTATTTAGACATTTGCTGCATCTGTAGGTACAGCTAATCTTACTGTAAATAAAAGTGAAACCATTATAAATAATGCAACTGCTTGAAGTCCTTATCTAGAGGTAGATTGACTTACTAATGCCACAAGGGTCTTTATTCTATCTATGAAAACTGAATTTTATTTGCAGATGCACCAAGTTAAGCCTTGGGTTCCCATGCTTGGTGTGCTGTTTCTGTGACAGGAGGTGCTCTCGGGTGAGCTATGCTGGAGAGAATGCCTTAGGCTGGAAAGACAGACATGTCCATTTGCTTCATCTCTTCCAAATTCTGTGTTTCCTAATATGCAACTTTTGCTATTGTATGATGAACTCCTGTTTCAACTGCTTGAGGGGTAAAGGGCAAAGACTTGCTTGAAACTATTTTCACCTGTTTCCTTCTAGCCTACTGTCTGGTACTTGATGTCCTGCTTAGCTGGTCCAAAATTTACCACAAGATCCATTGCATTGCAAGGTCATTAGATTGATAGTTAAGGTCTGCAGAGTAAAATTCAGTAATATGGGAAGGATGACTGCTGCTTTGTGGAATAAATGAAAAATAGTAGGAATTTCATTTAGATCCTTTTAACAAAGTCTGCCTGCACTACCAGCAGGAGACAGAGCTGTACCTCTGCTTTAACTTTTAAAAAGGCAGGGAGGGAAGAGTCCTAATGTTGTTCTGGACTTGGAAATGTTAAATTTCTTGCATTCTGTCTATGAAGCCAACCCTGTCATTGTTTCCTGGCGTGACAGTTCAGTGTTGGTTGGGTGAGTGAGCTGAAATGCGTTAGTGTTTGCTTTCGCTGTTTTTCCAGCACTTTCTAGCTCTGTTGTCTTACCCTGTTAGGATTAAGTATGTTTTCACCACTGAAAACAAGGAATACATATGATGAAAGGAAGATGCTCTTCTAGGAGGAAGGTTAAAGTCAGTGGTGTACCAAAGAGTTCTGGTTAAATTATGGAAGTAATAATCTGGATAGGTATTTCTGTTAGAGCCAAACCAGACTGTGTTGACAGGTTCTTCACCTGCATTGTTTTCTCCTTTCACTTCCCTAAGATTTCACCAACTGGATAGAAAGCTACAAGATCTAAATTTGGAGGGGAAAAGGGTATGGAAGAGGGGAGAACATACTGGCAACAGCTTGCTTACTTTCCAGACAGTAATTGACAGAGGAAAATATATTTAACTAGCTTGGTGGGAGGAAGGTTTGTCAATATTTGTAATCTGTGTCCCAGTGACTGCTATTGCTGTTTTTGTTGTCCAAGTAGTCTGAAAAGTTCCAGAAAACCTTGATTCAAAATGTCTATGTTTATATAATAGTAAGAATATATGTCTATGTACTTATTTTGCTTCTCTGCTATTGGCAGTACCAAATAGAATAAATGAAAATTAAGGTAAAAGATCAGGTGAGAAAGGAAAGGAAGCAGCCGTGTTTGTCTCAGAGGAATGGCCTCAGAGCTGGTCCTGGACCTGCAAACACAACCCGTTTCCTCTAGGAATGATCCCAAAGTTGTACGTATCTGGGTTGGTTTTATGGATGTGCTGTTAGTGAGTTGTCCCCCACATTTGGCTCTCTGAAACATTTCTGGGGCAAAAAGAGCTTAAAAATATCCAGCCTATGTTGTTTTTTAGGCTGCTGTTTAATTTATAATCTCTGTCTGAATGGAAATTAAATATGAACCAGGGGAAAAACAATAAGAGATTGAGTCATGGCTTTACTGAGGCATGAATTTATGTTCAAAAGGTTAATCTTCAGGTTACTAAGCCTCAAATTTGAAGTAATTTAGTAGCATGTTATATAAACTGTTACATAACATTTGAGATCACTGCCTTTTTTTGCCTTATATGAACAGGAATTTTAAGACAAAGCTAGCTTATCTGAATTAAAAATGCCATCATGTTTGTCTAGATTAAAATGCTATAATGAATTATACTCCCTCAGCAGAAACAGAACATGATAAAACAGAAGTGATGAAGTTACTATAGTTTCCTTTGCCCTAAAGGTTTTTTCTTTTAAACTTGGTAATATGTTTAGTTTGATCTAAGTTGGATCCTTCTAATGGGAAAATCAGTTTGAGATTTGTGTGCTGAATATGCTTAAATATACATCTGATTTTTAAACTAGGAACTTGGTCTTGCAAAATAACTGTGGTAACTTAGTTTATGATGAGATTCATTCTTATTAAAGACTTGGCAAGAATAAATTCATAGCTACTTATCCCACATAATCATAAAATTTTTTTCCATCTCATTTGGTATAGGTTGTAATGGTTCTTCAAAGTATCATTTCAAATGTTAGACAAAAAGTGTTATAGGGCTTCGTCATTTATTCTGGAACAAGACAGTACTCTAGTTTGCTGGTCTACTATAAACCCAGCCTAAGACTGTAAATAAAAAAACCTCATTTTGTAGAGAGCACTAAATTTCTGTTTATGCTCCTCAGAATAAGACGTAAGCATACAGCCATGATTGTTGGAAATTCTCAGCAGGAGTTGGTTTGTGCTGTTTGCTTAACTTTCAAAGTGGAGTTTTGATTTCTTTCTGATCAAGCTGTGATTAGTTTTATTTTGCTCCACTGAGCAGAGCAATGATGGTAAATCCGCCTGAGGATGTCGGCTTCTGGGTCAGATGCCAGTTCCCCTGTCTCTATGGGTGATGTTGAGGGCCCTGATCAAGCTGTTCACAGAGGGGAAGTGTAGCATGAAGGTACACTTCCAGTGAAGGCTGCTCAGGTACATCAGATTCACAGACTCTCACTCTGTCTTTCCCAGGCCCAGCTATCACAGAAAGCCCTGTGGATACTGAGCTGTCATTAGCTCAGTATCATTCCAGCTTTGCTAGCTTACCTTTGGGTGTGAAATTCTGCTCAGACTTCGAGTATGTGGTTTGACTTCCCAAGTGGGAAGGAATCATGTGGTCTCCAAGATGCAGAGTTCATCTCCTAACAGGTTCCTGGGCATATGTGAGATTATCGGGACAAGTACAATTGTTCTGTACTGTTGCACTGATCTGCTTAATTGGTTTCCTCAATGCCAGTAAACACCAGATTATTTCAGGATCTTGTGAGATTGTTAATATCTGAAAGATCAGGTGAGAAGTCCTGAGGAAACAATTTGGTGTCATCTTGCTCTGGACAGAAATCTTCATTCTGACCTATTCCTGAAGACTTTGCTTGGAAAAGCATGGCTGAGGGAGAAGAAAAAAAAGGAAGCTTCTGTTTTGATACAGACAGTAATTTCCATCAGTCGAAGGTCCAGACTGCTCCATGGCACCTGATTTTTATGGCCCAGGTTTCCAGTACCAATCCCACAGGAAAAAAAGGCATTCATGAAATTGTTCATCTTTATTTTGCATTTACACTGCTCAGCACTGGCTGGTCTGCAGAGTACCAGGCAGTGGCAGTTCTAGATCTGCAAGAAAAAAAAGGGAGATGGCTTATTCAGAACTGGAGTCACCAGCCATGATGTCCAGCCAAAAAAAAAAAAAAAAAAAAATTTAGCAGAGAGTAACTCTAGGAGAAATGCTATAAAAGGTGTAGCTCCTGTAACCTCTTGTTTTGTATTTCAGAGTATGCAGAGTCATAAGCACCAAGCTGCAAAAGAATGAAAGAAGGATTGTAGCCCTCCTGCACTTGTTACCTGCAGGAGGAGTATGAAGTGGCCCAGGAACATTCGTAACCGGGTTTTAAAGAGAGTTTGCAAAAGCAACCTCCTTCACCTCTCCAGTTCAAGAGCAGTGAGTCTATCGCTAGTCTATCCTGCTGACTTTGGTATCCCTGCAGAAACACAGCAAGGGCAGGTCAGTGGGCGCTCAAGGCGCAGTGCAGCTCTGTTGTGGCGCTGCCTCCCCTGCTCTCTCCTGCAGCGGGCAGCAGCGGCTGCTTGCAGCACACTGGAGGGGCTGCCTCTCAGCAGAGGCTGCTCCCACAGGGGAGAGATGTGAGCTGGGCGCTGCTCACTGTGGTGCTGGCAGGACCATGGAGGCGAGTGCCTGCTGGCTGGCCCCCGAAGCTCCCCGGCAGGAGTGTGGAGGCGAGTGCCTGCTGGCTGGCCCCCGAAGCCCCCCGGCAGCCTCCTGCAGGCCCATGGTGTGCGGCAGGGAGCGCCTTGCTGCTCACAAGCTGCCCTGCCAGCCAGGTTCTCCTGCTGCTCTGCCAGGGACCTTTTGTGCCCTGCTATAACCCAGGGTCAACTCTCAGCACCAACTGCCAGCAGGAGGGAGTGTTCACATCAAGTCTTCTACACATAGGGATTCTGGCAATAAGGTCAGGGAAAGGCAGGAAAAATACAGTTTTAAATAGCATCTTTGGCATAGGTTTAATCTGAAACATAAGGAAGGCCACTGCACCTGCTGAAGTTTGCAGATGTCTATGACACAGACTGTGTGAATACAGGATGTTACTTAGCTTACAGTACTGTTATGTTAAATGGTTTACCAAAGAGATGTTATCAGTGCTGTTGTGGCAGGCACATAGTGCTTTACAGTGTTCCTGTTTGTTACTATTTGCAAAGAATTTGAAGGCAAAGAGAATACTGAGTGAAGAATAAGCTTTTTGAAAACCTGATGCAGGGAAAAACGTCAAAAAGATACAAATGTCACAGCATAAACTGCAAACCTGGAATGCAAACCTGGTTATTAATAGCTATCAGCTCCAACCAGTATGGAGGAAGAGCCTTAAAGCAAATCAGTAAATGGCTGTGGTTTGTAATATATCACTTAAATGTGGAAGCAGAGGAAAGACTGTGACCACAAGACTTCAAAAGATGTTCAGAAATAATCCCATAAACCACAGATTTCATCATGCTGGAAGTTCTAAATGATAATAAAGCAAACACGGACTAAGTGGCTATTGGGCGGATCAGTTGCTGTAATACAGAAAGAAACAGTCTGTGAGAATTGCTCTTAAAAACTCTGATGAGTTAAGATAGCTGGGTTGCAGCCAATAAAACAATCATGCAAGTGTTGGCTGAAAGGAACTTAGGTCATTTCGTCCAGACCTGTACGAGCAGTGAGATGGGGCACTGTACTAGGTCAGGTCAGCCCTGACTCTGTCTACTCAAGTCTTGGAAATATCCAAGAACAGTGATTTCATGGTGGGGAAAACAAGGTGTTTTTGTAAAATAATAAAAAAAGTTTTAGCAAGGCCTCCTTGAGAAACTAAGCTTTATGCCTAGGGACAAAAGTCCTCCATTGGGCAGACAGCCATCAGCCCAAGGGATGAAAGTATAAGAGCTTAGCAGGAATAACCACTTCATCCTTGCAGTGAGGGAGAGCTCTGCTGAGTTACAGGACATGCACTGAGTTGTGCACTGTCCCTGCATCTGTAATGGCCTTGGCAAGGGGCTGTGTTGGGCAGAAAGGACTGCAGGGTGATGCATGAGAGCCAAATAATAACTGAAGGCAAAGAGCTCTAGAGGATTTAGTGAATGACTCTGATTAAAAACTTGCATCAAAGTCATCACAGATAAATGCAGGTCAGTGACTATGAGGAAAAACTATACCTACACCAACCTAGACCTCTACTGTTGCCACCAGGAAAAAACATGTTGCAGACATTTCAGTAATGAGAAAAGACAACTATAACATTAGAAATTACAAGGAAAGGAAGAAAAGGAGAGAAAATGGGAAACATCATCTTGCTGTATACATCCATGGTGCTGCTATATTCTGAATATGGAATGGGAGAGACTGCAGGGCAGAGGAAGATAGAGAATAGCAACTTTATCTTCCTTTCTTCTGCTTTACACCCTGAATAATCAGACTTACCCAACGGCTAGAAGTTGAACAGCGCAAAAGTCTCCATCTTGGGAAAGAACAAATAAGAGCCTATGAAGATGGGGAAGAATAAACTCAAATATGGTGTGGAAAAGGTAAGAAAGAAATCCCTTTTCTCCCAAAAGCTCCTCCTTGCTCTTACAAGAGGGAGCTTAATATACTTAGTGCAGACAACAGAGTTTAGAACAAGCTAAAGGTTTATTTTAGAATGGCACAGGATTAAACTGTAGAACTCATTGTACCATAATACCAGGGGTACCCAAATATAAATGGATTTAAGGAATCACACAAATCTGAGGAGTGGCCTGTTAATAGTTACAGGGGGGGGAAAAAAAAAGGCTCTTAATTCAATTTGATGCTGGGGGCAGCATCTGGAGGAACATTTGCACACAGATCACCTGAGCTCATGTGCTCTGAGGCACAGCACACACAAGGAAGAGCTGAAGGTTACACTGACCTCCTGCTCATTTCTGCACTTTTTGGTTTTCAGAGATCTGAGCTGTGCAAAAGTTCATGTCATTGATGTCCCAGGCAAG
Organism: Nothocercus julius; assembly: GCA_013398735.1. Classification (NCBI taxonomy): domain Eukaryota; kingdom Metazoa; phylum Chordata; class Aves; order Tinamiformes; family Tinamidae; genus Nothocercus; species Nothocercus julius. The sequence goes on from VZSV01000036.1 coordinate 425,031, forward strand.
GTGCAAAGACAGTGCCACTTTGAATTTAAGATATGGTGGTGGTTCTGTTTTTTTCCCTATTTTTTTTTGAGTGGATTTCTTGGATTCCAAAAGAAGAGCGAAATGTGAATTTTAGTGGGAAGTAGTGATCCTGTTGGCAGCTGAAGTTGAAGTGTAGGTTGCTGTTAAGTGCTATTGCCATTCCCATAGGTAAATTCTATGCTTTTTGCACAAACCCTCTGAACCTGTGTAGCCTGCTTGCTTCCCATGTGCTTTACTCTAGTGAAGCAGGATACAAAAGATGGTTTTATGTTAATAATGCACCTCAAGTAAAGGTTGGTGGATTCTGTGAACTTTTTACTACTGAGGCTGAGCCACTGGTATCAAGACAGTTAAAATTCAACTGCAATGTTTGAGTGCTAGCAGTTCTCCCAAATTTTGCAGCATTTACTCTCCCCCAACTGCCTTAGCTAGTGGGAGTGAGTGTGCTCTGCAGTGTGTACATGCAGTAGGAGCAGCTGCATGCAGAGCCTGACTCCTTGGTTACCCACAGGGTTAGCTGGCTTTGGAGACCTCTGTCCTGTGTGACAGTCCAAGAGGGACAGACTTCTGGGGCTTAGACTCCCCCACCAAAGCACTGGTCCTTCTAGGGAGTGAGCTCCTTGCATGTGCTCGGATGATGGCACAGTCCTATTCCCATTTCCTTTTCAGCAGCCTGGGTATCTATTTTCCAGAGCTCAGCATTTACCCCTTTATCCTCTCCCTGACTCTCTTCTACCTCCATCTTTTCCTTCACCTGCTTTTTCCCAGTCCACATATGCCTAGTGAGCATCCATATAAATTGTGTCTGTATTCTTTTAAAAATCATTTGAAACCCCTCTACATAAATCGCTGCACTCAGTTTGCATTTTCAAAAATATTAGATATGTGCCACCATTTCTGTCTGGCCTGGATCTTGCTCAGATTTCAACATTGGGTAGGGTTCTAGCTTGTGATGCCTTGAGATGGCTCAGGCTCAATTCCCACAGGCGTCCTGTGCAGCCCTTCAGGTCACACCAAAGCAGGCTGGTGAGAAGGCACCTTGCTGGGCTGTTCTGCAGCTCACTGCCTGGCATCTCACCCATGTTCTTGTGGGGAGCTCAGCTCCTCTGATGCTCACAGCTTCCTTGGAGCAACCTGAGGCCAGGAGAGAGCTGTGAGAGGGGTGTCTAGCCAAAGAGGCCCATGGACACACTTCCCCTGGCCTTGTGAAATGCTGGTTTGGGGTATGCTGAGGACTGCAGTCTGTACACCCATAAGTGGCATTGCTAAGCCCACCCATGCTGTGTGGTACAAGACTTACTCCGGGTACATCCAAGGAAGTGTGCAGATTTCAGCATAATCATGAAAGTCAGTTTTTAAATAGGACTTTTCAAACTTAATTGCATATGGAAGTGACATTAATTCAGACAGCATCCACCAGGAATGTACACTGTGCTGGCACAAGTCCAGCCCTGTGTTAATTATTAAGGAGTGGTATTTATAGAGTCTACATTTGCAATCGATTCCACATGACTGTATCCTTGTTTCTGTGAAAGTTCATTACTATGTCAATTCGTATTTAATTGATTACAACCTTTAAAAGGAAGGTGCTACTGCATATAAGACATGTTTGCAAAACCTCTGCTTGATTTCTCTGCCTGCTTGTGCAGGAGGCTAAATCAATCTATGAATTTTAACCATGTTTTCTAATATTAGAGTGCCAGATTTACCTAGGATATATGTCTAGAGAAACAGCAAAGAACTCGGTCTGCAAGAATATATGATTCCTTCCAAAGAAATGTGTAAATGTGTTCAGTTAAATAAAACAATCTTCTATTCTTCTTCTATTGCAATCTTCTATTCTGCCCAATTACCCTTTTAAAAATATTTATTTATAAATAATTATTTTAATTTAATGACTTTTTAATTGCAGTATTTGCAAAAGAACTCTCTTCTACAAAAATACCCTCAAATCCTTGATGCTCCTTAGTATAATTTGCCTAAATACAAAGACTAATTTACATATAAGAGTATCATGTCACCTTTTCAATCTCATTAACATCTCTTAACAGCCCCATTTTATAGTAGTACTTTCTTCAAGGAAAATAATCTGTACTTTGGAAGCTCTTCCACATGGAGGGAACTCTGATACTCATCCTGTAACTGATTGCACTGGGTACACTTTGAGTACTACTGAAACAACGTAGTGTAGGCTTTTACCCTCAAAATCTTGTTTGTGGTTAATTTGGAAACATATTCTGTATATAAAGCAAATAATATATTCTTAGTATAACCAAAATCTGATGCAAGAATTATTATTAGTGCAAATCAATTATTACAGAAAAAAAAGACTTTTTTCGGGGGGGGGGAATCTCTACATAGCAAGAGTCTCAACAATAAAAAATAAAATTGTTATACACACATTTATATATTTCTGTCATGTTTCCTGGTGCTGTGCTTACCAACTGCTGCTCTGGGTCCTAAGGTTGCTGGCTTGAGTCTGGTGCTGTGAGGAAGATCTTGTTCATGATTTCTTTTTCCTCATACCAAGATCTGCTTGGGATCATTTCTGTATGTTTGCAAACATGCTTTTACAGACTGCTGTTTTTTTTATTAGTCTGCAGCTCCACATTGCATCCAAGTTTACCATATGAGATGTACTTAGGTTAGATACTTGTTCTTTGTGTTACCCATGAAAATGGGTTTTGTCTAGCTCTGGGTCTCTATTTTTGTCATCAGTGAGTGGACAGGAGACCCCTTGGCTGTGGGGTGTCTCCCAGGTGCCAAGCCTGTTCCCCCTTCTCATGTCATCCCAGGCCTGTCCTCCTCTGTACCACATCTTGTGTCTCCACTTCTCTAGGCTCCTGCTCTCCTGCCAGGCCTGTATTTCTTTATACTACATCATTATGTTAGTTGTAAGTATCTCATGCTGCACAAAATAACTATTTTTTTTATTTTAACAACAGATCTATACTAGCTGAATAAAACTATGGTTGTACCATATAAAAATAACCACAAGTAAAGAGAAATCAGTCATAACCACCTGGCATTAAGAAATAACTGTTGTTACAGCTAATGCAATTCAAAACAAAGCTGCAGACAGGTCAGTCAAAGTTCAGCACAAGCAAACCTGTCCAACCTCAGTCCTGAGGCCTTGCAAACTCAGTACAAAGCCTATGGCCTATTAGCATGGTGGCAAACACCAGCCATTTAAGAGCTGCATCAGCAGAATGGACCTAAGTAATACAGTAATGGTGCTGCTGTGCTCAAGCTGCAACCATGGCAAGAGCTGCCTCTGGCAAGGCAAAAAAAAGGCTTTACAGGTGCAAAGTAGCAACATCTGGGGTCTTAATTACTGTCCAGACAATGAAAAAAATCCAGCCTGACATTAACATTGTGCTCCAAGTTGACTGAGCAGAGGCTTGAGAGGAAAAATAGTTTATGTGTGAGATCAGCCTGTTCGGTCCAGAGAAGTGAGAAGAGCAATGCATTATTAAAGCACGAGGCAAAGAAAGATGATTCCTCTGCCTGTCAAGCAACAGGGTAAGCCTTCCCACTCCTCACTCCCCGTGCTTTGTTACATTTGTGTAACTCTGTCCCACCAGAGTTCATGTTTGGCACAGGAAATGCTGCATTCAGAAGGACCAAGTGTCAAGCTTTAAAAAATTAATCCTGGATAGAAAGCACACTTTGATTTTATAAAAAGGTTGCTGAAATAGCCCAAGTTATATGCTAAGTTTTTAAATAATGCCTTAAAGGTTTTCAGGAATAATGGCTAAAGTTCACTAGAAATCATATCAAGCTTATGCATCTTTCAGTAGCTACAGTTTTTTTTGTGTTTTTCTGTCCCTGAAAGGGGGAGTCCTGGAAGCTGGTTGCCTGCAGAGGGGAGGGTTTGGCCATGGCTTGGCCCTGCCCGGCTGGCAGGTGCCTCTCAAGGGCCTCTGACACCCCTGTCTTTGCAAGTCTCCTGCCAGGGATGCTTGGGAGGGCTAGTGTGAGTCCAAGAAAGGTAGGAATTTAAACTGCATCAGGTTAATGCACCTGCAGAAGGGACACTCACTCAGAAACACAGTTTAATTTGTAAGTGGAACAGGGAAAGCACCTGCCAGATCTCCCCATCCCTCCAATGTGTGGGAGCCCTGCTGCTCCCTCTGCTCACTGAGGGCCTGGGAGCTTGAATTATTTCTTCCTCCCTCACTCCTAGGCTTGGCTTTGAGAGGAAGATGTGTGTGTTTCCCCGTCTCACAGCCACAGAGCACGTAGGCAAGGAGAGGGCCACGAGGCCTCAGCCTTGATTCCTGCTGCTGCCTGGGTTTTCCCACTGGCTTTACCTGCTCCCCGACGGCATGGACGCTTCATGGCAGGGGTGGATGGTGACAGAAATGACTCGGAGTGCGAGGGGGCAGCCTGGGCCACAGCCCTGTGGGCATCTTGCAGCAACGGTGGGTAACGCGTCACAGAAATGGGCAAAATGCTATGGGAAGAACCTTGTGCGGCATAGCGCCGCCTCTCAGCACTGCGTGCAGGGCGGGCGCGGGGCCGAGCGAGGCCCTTCCACAACGTTCCTCTGTGGCACAGGGCTGAGCGAGGCCCTTCCACAACGTTCCTTGGTACTGCAGGCGGGCGCAAGGCCGAGCGAGGCCCTTCCACAATGTTCTTCTGCTGCACAGGGCCAGGCGAGGCCCTTCTAGAATGGTGCTCAGCGGTGCAGGTGGGCATGGGGCCGAGCAGGGCCCTTCCATGACCTTCCTCCATGGCACAGGGCTGAGCGAGGCCCTTCCAGAACGTTCCTCGGCAATGCAGGCGGGCGCGAGGCTAAGCAAGGCTCTTCCAGAACGTTCCTCAGCATCATGGGCGGGCGTGAGGCTGAGCAAGGCCCTTTGAGAACATTCCTTGGCAGCACAGGGCTGAGCGAGGCCCTTCCAGAACGTTCCTCGGCGACGCAGGGCCAAGAGAGGCCTTTCCACAATGTTCCTCGGCGGCGCAGGGCCAAGCGAGGCCCTTCCGGAACGTTCCTCGGCGGCGCAGGGCTGAGCGAGGCCCTTCCAGAACGTTCCTCGGCGACGCAGGGCCAAGAGAGGCCTTTCCACAATGTTCCTCAGCGGCGCAGGGCCAAGCAAGGCCCTTCCGGAACGTTCCTCGGCGGTGCAGGGCTGAGTGAGGCCCTTCCGGAACGTTCCTCGGCGGTGCAGGGCTGAGCGAGGCCCTTCCAGAACGTTCCTCGGCGGCGCAGGGCTGAGCGAGGCCCTTCCACAAGGTTCCTCGGTGGCGCAGGGCTGAGCGAGGCCCTTCCAGAACGTTCCTCTGCAGCGTAGGGCCGAGCGAGGCCCTTCCAGAACGTTCCTCTGCAGCGTAGGGCCGAGCGAGGCCCTTCCAGAATGTTCCTCGGCAGCGTAGGGCCGAGCGAGGCCCTTCCAGAAAGTTCCTCGGCGGCGCAGGGCTGAGCGAGGCCCTTCCAGAACGTCCCTCGGTGGCGCGGGCAGTGCATGGGCCATGAGGCCGCCACCCTGCGGCGCCCGCCTGCGCTGCAGGTGCCATGTCCTCCTTGCGGGGCCAAACCCGCTGCCACCGGCATTACGACCTTGGGGAACGGAAGGACTGAACTTCTGATAAGCTTCTCCAGGTAAAGAACATGTTTTCTACCGCCTTTTCAAGCTAGAGATGACCCTCCTCCCTGCCTCCCTTTTTTTTCTTTTGCTCTCTCCCCCACCTTGGGAGGTCTGTATTGGGGGCATTTTGAGTTGTGGATAGTCTGTTGAAGCCTTTGCTTTTCTTTTTTTTTTAAGCCCTTATAGAAAAATGTTATTTTGTTGAAGTCGAAATTGCAGGGGTTTTTTTTGTTGTTGTTGTTTGTTTGGTTTTTTTTCATCTGAAGTTTTTGGTGAAAGCGGAAAGAGGTATTTAAAGCACACTCGGTTACACCAAGGTTTACGGGAATGTTTTTATTCAATTTGCAGTTTGGAGTTTTTACTTCTACTCTGTAACAGCGTAACCTATTCTCCTTAGGAAACCAAGCAAAGCTTAGCACCCAAGCAAAGCTCGTAAAACATGAGTTATTGCCTCCCTCCCTGTGATGGTGTCATCCTTCCTCAGCCCGAGGCAGACCCTGTCTCGGCTGCCCACACGTGGCCCTGTCATCCCAAACTGTCCTGTATTCCAGCTCATGACCTTTCTTTCATGTCATGCAAAGCTGGTGTGTATATTCGTGAACAAAGGTTTTAAAGTGTATTCTGTATTTCTCTTTGGGGAGGGAGAGAAACAGTAGACCCATACGCCAACAAAACGATGCGTGTTCAGTGTGGAGGAAACCAAAATACGTTTTTGTGTGAGGGAGAGGAAAGAGTAATAATTCAGAATAATGAAGCCCTACTTAATGTGGCAGTTGATACTTTTGTATATTGGGGAGTGAAGAGTAAAAGGACTATGTCTGTTGAAAAGCTAGAAGGGGAAAGTTGAGTGTTAATTGTACAAATGGTTTTCTGCATGGGGGGAGATTGCCTAGTTTCTAGACTCTGTTGATGGGAAGCATTTATTCTTGAGTGACCAACACTGAATGCTCACATTTCTGCAGAGATCAGAAAAGCCTCTCTGTGATTATTAGGGGAATAACTAGCTTTCAGTAATAGTTATTAAAGCTACTTGGTGTCAGACATTCCTTGCGAGGTTACTGACAGGTGACTCCAAGCTTAATTACATGATCCACCCATTGTCATTTCTTTAATATTGAAAACTGCTGTGCTTGTAGGTGTGAATTCTGTGTGAATGGATGTATGTGTCAAACTACGAACTAAATGTGAAATACCCTAGAGATACACCCAGGTGTAGGCAGCCATGGTCTTCACCTAGATGAGCAGAAAGCAATAAAATAGAGACTGAGTTATTGCTATTTGGACTTTCAAAAGAAAAAAAAAAAAAGAGTTGTTGCACTCATGCAATACAAGCTTAAAAGAACAATTATTAAGTGGCTAGAAAATAGACTAAGGATCAGAATGTCTCTACTACCAAAGATCTTTGCAGAAAATTAAACAATTTAACAGTGTAGGAGCTAAGCATATATGGCTAGAGCTTGCGGAATCAGTTATTAAGAAGCAGAATATACATTACCCAAGGGAGAAAAAAAAAGTGTGACATAATGTAGAAGTGACTTCTGCACTGCATACAATGTGAAGATACAGCCTGGATGCCTTATTTGTGTGTTGAGGGATAACTTGAAGTTACTAACTGATGTTTGCAGCTGCTTGTGTTTTTGACAACAAAGACGATGAGAGCTGGGAGTTGCGTGATTGTCAGAAAGCTGAGTGCTGGCAGTGCTGGAAAGGCAGAGGTGCCAGCACTCAAAGCTTAGAGCTGATCCCGGGCTGGTTTTAGTGTGTTGCATCCTTGGAGGCGGGAGGAGAGACAGTCCCCGGAACAACCAGCACCCAAGTTCATCCCATCTCTCTCTCTTTGGATGATTTATAAAACTTACAAGACCACTGCCCTCTGCTTTGGACTGCTGCCTCTCCTCTCTGACTTTGGTACCAAGGAAGTGGGAAGGAAGCTGGATCTATTTGGCTTGGCTGTGGCATCAGTTATTTGCAGGAATCTGTTCAGGAAGTCTAGTTACACAGAAGATCTCTATCTGCCGCTTCTGACCCTCAAAAACCTTTTCCTCAGAGAGCTGTGTACTTTTCCATAATTCCTTGTAAGGGCACTCTTGACTGTTTGTAGTTAAAATCTGTTTGTTTGTTTTGGTTGGTTTGTCCTTTTTTATTTGTGTATGTATGCATGTGTGTATATATATATATATATTTTTTTTTTTTTTTTTTTTTTTTTCCTTTTTGCGAGAGCAGAAATGTTAGCTTTTTCTAGCCAAGTGCCAAAGAGGATATTTCATGTGGCCACTTTGGCTTCCTTCGTAGCCACAATGGAGTAAAGACTGCATGTGCTCTCACTCCCTGCCTTGGACTACATGGTGTTGTTAGAAGGTGTCTCACTTCTGAAATAACTACATGGATTTTCATATCTGTGATCTGTGTTTGTGTTTGCTGGAGCAAGTAGGAAGAATGGGCCGAAGGCTACATTTCTGAAGGCCAAATGTTAACAGTTGCTTTTGCTGCAGTATTATGTTTTCTTTAAGCTTATGAGTATTTACTGTTTTCTGCTACACAAGTGTAGAATCATAAAAGGGCTAAACAAAAACAACTACATTATGTTCTCTTTTCCTTATTTTTTTTTCAGATTCTATTGTGTTGCAGATTTAAGACTCCAGTGGAACATAGATAAATAGAAAAGGATCACTCTTGCAACCTTCCTGTTTGAAAGCTTAGAAGGTTTTTCTGACGTCTTGAGCAGTTTCACTGTCAAGTGGAGCACTTCCTATGTTTAGATAACTGCTGAAATGGGAGATAGGCTCTGCTTTCTGTTTTGTTCCTGATCACTGGGTATGTTAAGCAGGGAATGGCAGAGGCAGTAAGTGAATCCCTGTAAAATCCAGGCATGCAGTTTCTATTTTGGAACTCGCGTGGGATGTTTTTATACTACAGTACTGCTGACTTGGCTGTAGCTGTACTTAGTTCCTTGACCTTTGTCCAAGCCATTTTTAACTCCACTGTTAGAGCGGAAATGCTTCTAATTCACTCCTTTTCCCTCTGTGAAGATGAAGAGTGAAGCTGCTTGTGAGAGGAGGCTAGTAGGTGGTTCAGAACTTTTTAACACTATTACAGAGTTATAATTCATGGAGATGACACCTTACAGTAGAAGTACAAATTGTGCTGTTCTTGAAATCTCAGTATTTCTTTGCCTCCGAAACAGGAATCTGATCTCTTCATTTTATGTGGAGAGCTCAGTGCTTTCACTGGATTAAATCTTAGAAATAAAGCTGGGCTTTTTTAAGAATTGTGAAGTAGATCTGTTAGCTTGATGGCAGTAAAAACAAAGGTTTTATTTCTGCTGAGTCACTTTTTTTTTCTTATCCTGTATGTCTGTAGATAATAAGCACTTTGTTGCTAGTGTTTTATAGTTATATCTCCTAGAAGGCCTGTTGAGAAGGTTACATTTGAGAACATCCTGCAAATGAAATTTGCAGGTGAACTGAGTTATTTATTATATTTTAGCATTATGATCAAGGCCACATCCCAGTTGCTCTTATCTTTGAATAGGCCCTGGCCACTGGGAGAACCTCATCAGGCAAGCAAGTTTGGTAGGGTTTCTCTCCTAAAGGTAAAAAAAAATAGGAGGTTGTCATCTTCTGAATCCATGTGCACTGGTACTACTTCCAATTGCTTATTGCTGCTTCATGGCTAAAATTTCTTGCCATCACAGCTTGTTCCCCCTTGGTAGGCAACTGAGCTGGTCCCAGTACAACACTACGTCTGTTTATACCTGCAATACAGGTAGCGCAGTTTCTAAGCTACTTTCTTAGCCGCAAAGATTCCACAGAAAGCTAAGCAGCCTTTTAGAGCAGATTATATTAAAGACAATTCTGACATGTGTACTTCAGCACTTCTGAAAATTTAATGCAGTACATTACATGAGGCAAGGATGTCATCAGGCTTATGGCAGTCATCAGGCTTATAGCAGTCATCAAAGAGATTCTTTGGGAGTGGTAGGGAAGGGAAGAGGTAAATACCTGCTCAGACAAGCTTTTCAATTTATTTTGTGACCTATAGTGCACAGTAGAAAGGACAACCATGCATTTCTCTGTGATAACCATGAATTCTGAAATGAAAAGAGCAAGCAGGAGAGTTCAGCCATAAAACATAGGAGTATCTAGCTGTTGTAACAAGACTTCAAGCGCACTTCAAGCTTCACTTTCAGTGATCTGCACTCGTAACTGAAGAGTTACCATGCATAGTTGTTCTTCAGGAGGGACACAACTCAATTTTTCACTTTGTCTTTTGTTCTGCAACAGAGATTGCTGGAGCAGGGAGCACTGGTTTTGATTCCTTTCTGCATAGCTCAGAAATACGCAAAATTTTAAGTGACACTCAAAATTGTTAGTATGAATAAGCACTAGGTTCCACAGCAGACTTGTTTTTCCTTTCCTAAACCATAGTAAGGTGGCTTTCCCATGTATATTTTTTTCCAAAATTTGAGTCTGTAAACTTAGCAAGGCTTAGCTGGGAAACATCAGTGACTTTTACTTGCTTTGGTGCATAACCATGTCTCTGTCCTTCCCTTCTCCCCTCACTAAATCTAAGCAAAACCCCCAGAAGGGGATATGCATTTCCTGTGATTCAAGAGAATTGCACTGTCCTGTTTCAGAGCCCAGCCAACAAAGAGCATCTCTAGACACATGTTTCCTTTCTCACAAGCACAACATGACTCCCAGCGCCCAGCAGTGCAGGCAAGCAGAGAGCAGGGGCAGCTAGCGGGATGGCGCGTCCTCCAGCACCTCTGCACAGCTCCTCACTGTCTTTGCTTTCGCCTTCCACCTGCTGATGTGGTGAAGTCAAGCAGGGGGTTGCTAATGAGAGCGACTGGAACAAGAATGGAGAAGTGCAGCTGCGTTTTTGTTTGTGTCTATCCATCTCCTAACTTGAATCTCATGCTCTGAATTGTTAGCTTCAGAGCGTTAAAAACAAGTGACTCTCTTTGTAGAAAAACAAATACAGAGATGATGCTAAATGAACAAGCTTATTGGTAACCTGCTTACTTGAAGCAGACTTCGCAAGTCTAATTGGCAAAGAAGTGTAAAGCAGAACTGGCTGTCAGGGTGCCCCGTACTGCCCTGCCTCAGGGCCCTTGCTACCTTGCTTGGAGGAAGAAATGATAACTTACATCTGCAGCCTTGAAATTAATCCTATTAGACACACTTTAGAAAAAAAAATACAGGCAGCTAGCATCTGCTTTGATTAATCCAAAGTGAATCTCTTGTAAAGATACCTCTCCCTTCTTATATATTCAAGACACATATTTCCACATGCTCTTGAATGAAAATGAGGATGAAGTTGAGGGAAGCTTGTTCTCTTCTAGATACTTAGGAAGACAAGAAAGGGCTGTGACAACTTCACATGCTTTTCTTATTCAATTAATAGACCATACAAGGAAGGGAGGACTTACAGGAGCTCAAAAGGAGCTGTCATTGGTTGGGTTTCAAATTTAACAACTACAAACTCCTTGCTTCTGGGATGAGGGAAAGATCCCTTTTCATACCTGAAACATCCTAGCCACTGTTTGTCCAAGCCTGTCCTCCTGTATCTCAAAGCTTTCCTGAGCAAGTGGATGCTTATAGGAATCTCTTCTGAAGTGTGAATGTATTACTAACCTTTCAGGATGGACATCACCTGTGCACTATTTCACTTTCTTGTATATGAAAACAGAAGAGCAAAGGGTGAGACACATTAAAAACATTGGTGCCACTGAACAGACTGGGAACGGATAGTTCTTTTAGAACTTCCTCCTATTAATGGTTTTCTCCTGTACCCTCGAGGAGCTGATCTGTGTGGTATAGCCTTGTTTCTCTGCCAAGGCCTGCCTAAGACTGTTAAACAAGTTCAGCTGAGTTATCTCAGACTGTGTCTGTAAACACCACAAAAACTGATAGTTTGAAAAGAGAGGAGAGAGACAGTCAAATAAGTTCTCCTATGGAGAGAATACTGACAGATTTCAGGTAATGTGTATTCTGTTTGGCATCAGCAAGCTGTGCAAGCAGCACAGGCTTAGCGTTGACTACTCCTTGCATAGGGAACTATCACAAAAAAAGGTGGAGTTGCTGCTAGTAATAAGAATGCAGATAGTGATTATGGACCCCAAAACATAGGGAGCATCATTTTGTTGATTACACTATGCTTGTTGGTTTCAAGGGTTTTAACAGTGTACTCTAATCTACTTGATCTGAGTTTACATGTTTTCACCGTGCAACTCTGCTGCTCTCCGAGTCCTTACATTTTTTTTTTTTTCCCCAATGAATTTGTTTTGTCTGTTGCATAGCTATTGTATAACTGAATCTTTGGAGTTTTCAATTGAAAAATTATGGAAATAACACCATCAGGGGAAAAAAATCAAGTTTGAAACTTACTGCTTAAGAATTCCTATAGCAGGAGAAAATATTAAAAGGAGTAATAGAAAAAGAATCAGATCAGGATGGGGAGTTCTGCTTCTGTGTTATTGCATGGAGTATCAGCAGTGAGACTCGAAGAGCTTGTTTGTTTTGTATTTGAAGAACTGTTGCAACCTTATGGACAAACTCTCCATTTGCAGCAAAATGAGAAGTAGTGGGTTTTCGTTGAGGAGAAGGTTTACAGACTCTGCTATGTAATGAGCTGGAAAAGAAAGGGAACTGCAGTGACTGAAGTGTGATACATTTCTGAGAGTGAGAAAGAGAAGAGATGGATTATTTTATTTCATACCATTTTAATCCAGCTCTAACAGCAATAGAAAATTTGAGATACTCTCCCTTTATTGACTCAGTAGAAGTGGTTAAAGTGATTTTCTCCTCTGGATTTCGGTCAGTCAGTTCCCACTAGCCTGACTCCCAGAAGACTACAATCATGGAAAGGTAGGCAGGACATGGGAAGAGGGAGTCTTTCTTTTCTGGAGCCATCTGCAGGCTCTCAGAAGTAAAAATATGGAAGTATATTGTATTAAACATGAAATAACAGTAGTTTGCACTCTGTAAGCAGGAAAGCTGAAAAGATGTTAATAAGTATTATTTACCTCTGAACAATGCACTACTGCCTCTCTATGGCTAAGCTGGAAAACTGCATATGTAAACAACTGATTTACAGCTTAAAAAAAAAATTTAAAAAAATAACTACAGAGCTCCATTTTGTTATATTGCAGTGTTTGTAGAGGCATCGCAAACCCAATGATTCTCCTGTGTTTTGTGAGGTAGGAGCAGGCTCTGATTGCCAACAGACCTCTCTTGGCCAGCAGGCAAGATTCCTTTTGGAACTACAGAATTTTCAAGAAATCAGTCTGCTGTATCTGTCAGTGTTATTCAGAGTGACATTAACTCAACTTCTGAAAAGCCAACAGCATTTGAATACAGTTTACTGTCCTTTATAATTCATTTTTAGATTAGTCACCATAGAGATCTGTGAAATAGCTTAGGTTGCATACCAAGCCTGAATGAGAGCCCCTTAAAATCAATGAGAGACTTTATCTGTTGATAGCAGTAGATTTGGAGTCTGTGACTGTTACTTCCTGCCTCTTTGCACAAAAGACTTGTGCATCTTCCACGTTTGCGTAAGGTTCAGCATGTCTCTGTAGATGATCGCAAAGATGGAGCATGGCTTGGATCTGCCTGAGCACTTTTATACTCAGCATTGTGGGCTGACAGGTTTCCCAACATAGGCGGGGCTTGTAGAACTTACAGTGAGATCTGTTACCAGAGTATCCAGTTAGTGGCTTATAAATGAAAACATCTGGTCAGGAATTTTTCATATGAGGACACTGGTGATTTTTTTTTCCCCCAGAATAAGGACATATGTAGAAGTGTTTGGGAGATTTTACATAGTAATTCCGTTATTTTGGACAAGAGACGTAATATATAGTAGGGAGTAATGCTTTCTGTCAGGAAAACTTAAGAGTCTGTCCTCAACTTTGAATGAATTTCAGACTTTCAAAACACTGGGGTTTATACATGCTCAGCAAAGGTTGGCTATAACAGCTGCAACTTTTGTCCATGTGGAGAGTTAGCCTATGAAGTAGCTAATGAGCGTTAAATTCATACCCCAAATCATTTTGCAATAATAGCCTGTGTAATCAAGCCCTGAATCTGTTGTAATTCATATTACTTATGAAAAGAGAGTCCAGAAAAAAATAAGTGTGTTAGAAAAGCAAACAAATAGCTAGTGTCAATATTTTGCAATGTTTTTAGAAAAAATAAAAGGCTCTGAGCAGTATGATGGATTGTGATATATCTGTTAGTACGGCACATTTTATTGCTAAATATTGCTGAAACATCAGAAGGCTGTTGAAAATTAGCAATGAAATCAGATCTGATCCTACTCTTTTTTTTTTTTTTTGTCTGTGTTCTTTTATGTTTTGGTCTTCAATAGTATGAGACCATTTTCAGAATGCAAACTGGTTGGCTGTGGGTTTTGTTTTGTTTTAAGATAGTTTTCCTCTCTCACGTAGGTAGGTAATAAAATTATATGTACTTGTTTTTAAATCTCCAACCCTGGTATATTTTTTGTGTTTTTATAAAATCTACCTCTTGACATATGATGCACAAGTACCAGTCAAAATAACTGTTTCTATCATGTTGCATCATTAAGAGAACATGCTGATGAAATGTGTCATTCTTACACCAGACAGTTATGTATATAAATTGATGTTGACCTATCACTTCCAGTGATCCATTCTCTTGGGAAAATGGGTAGCTGCAATTTCTCTTTCAAGAAAGATTTGTTGTCACGCAGACCGTGGTCAAGGAAAATGTGAACCATTCCGTTGTTTATTCCCAGGTCCCTTTCAAGCTTTAGACTGCTCTGTATTGGTTCATTACACCTTCCCTTGCCAGCTATTCATCACAGAGTTTATTTTTTCCATTGCAGTCTTCCTGAAACTGTGACAATGGGTTTATTTTACTGCTTTAATATCTTCAGAATGCACAATTTTAACACCTGTAGGATTGTAGTCCAGGATGATTTCAGAAGAACAATTAAGTTTGCAATTGTGTTTTTGAAGACTGGATCATTATGTATCATTTTCCTATGTTCTAATAAATCTATGATAAAAATCTTTATTTCTGTGTCATAACTGTACAGTGAATGACACTGGAGATGCCATTTAAATCAAAATAGTCTGTAAAACTGAAGCTCAAATCTTAGATGTTAGCTCCTGGCATTATTTTGAGTGTGATGTAATAAATTGATCGTTAGATTGAGTTTCTGAATCTACCCCAATTTTATCTTTTTTGGACTTTAATTGATGGAACAGACTATAGCTGCTAAACTGCTATTTCTGTAGAATAAGTGGCTCTCTGCGTTGCGTTATATTTTGTTCCTTTTATCGACATGCTAATTACATATAGTGAGAGTCACACTCTCCTGCCCTTTTCTGCAGTCAGGAAGATAATGAAGTAGCTTTAAATGCTTTTCTCTCTTTACCATTCTACAAGACGAACGTGGATCAATGGAGAATTCTATAGCAAGATGAGACACATTTTTATAAGTGTAATGGCTACCAATTGAATCAGGTAAAATTAATTCACTCCAATTGTTTGTCTACTGTGGTTATTTTTTAAGACATCCACTTTACAAAATGTCTGCTCACATGAATGTATTTTAAAGGAAGAATCACAAAGCATTTTGTGCCTTAAAGTGGGTGTCTCCGCCTTGGGGATGACAGCTGGATGACAACCTCAGTGGTCCCATAGAGATCAATTACTAAGTTCTGGTCATTTGTAGATGAGGGGGTAAGTAAGTAGTTAATCAGGCGTGGACACAAATAATGAGACCTCTGTAACCTAGGGTGCATAGTGGTTCTTGTCTCCCTGAATAGCTCTTCCATTAAAATGACTGTATTGCCAATTAGACCTCTCTAAGCTTGTTTTCTCTCACATCAATATCCTTTGTGTTTCTCTTGTCTTTTAATGACTTTGCAATTGATCCATTTCCTCTTTCATCGTGGTTAGCTGACCAGGGGAGGCCAGTGTTCCACTCCAGTCAGGTACTGGCTGGTTTTACTTCGTAATAATTTCCTTAGACTCATTGTTACTAATTTCCGTGGATTTATTTTAAGTTAGGAGATCAGAGGCAGAATTGAATGTTAAATACCAATAATTAGGAGGAGGACAATAAAAAAGAACCATCGGAAAACACACTCATGGAAGCTGTAAAAAGTCAAAATAAAAACTGTGACCCTAAAGTAAGAAGTGATTTTGTTTTGTAAAAGCTTACATGATTTCCCTGCCCTCCTCCCCCAAATACCTTGGTGGTTGCTGCTTTGGTTTTGTATATCCTGCAGAAAGATTAGACCTCATGAGAAAGTTACTAATTTAATTACCTGATTAATCACTGCAAAAGGTAGGAAATAATGCAGGTATCTGGTGTGCATTCATGGTGATTCACTTCATAATTATGGGATCCCTAGACAAATATGTTTGAATGTTATTTGCCTGTGACCTCTTTTTTTTTGTCGTCCTTGTATCCTTCACTTACCCTTTGCACAATTTTAGCTGGCACAGAGCCATAATTCTTGAATAAGAAGCCTTCTAAAATTATTTCCTTGATTCAAAGATATACTTAAAAAGTTGCTTGCTTTACATTTATATATTTTTCTGTTGACATCTTTTAATTTGACAGCACTGGATCGTGTAATGGGCTGTTTATCCATATAATAGAGTCAGCAGAGACATCAGTAGAACAACCGCGCTGCCTGCGTCCTCCAATACACCCTTAACCTACCACAGGAAGCAGGTCCGCTCTGGAGGTGAGAAAGCCATGACCCTTCAGTTTGTTCCACTCTTGGCATCTTATCTGAAACTGCTGCCGTGCTACCGACTGGTGCTGGCTGTTACATGAAGGGTCCTGAGGGGCTGTTCGTGTTGGGCATCCAAAACAAAAGAAAGGCAACTGCTTTATTTTCTCATTAATAGTTCTCAATATATTTTTGCTAATGCAGAGAAGATAAAACTGCATTAGTTATGCCAAGGGAAAAAAAAAAGTGTAAGGAACTGTATGCAAAAATTCAAAGGGAACACTATCAGAGTTACAGTCTGGTAATGGAGGCATACAGAATTAATTATAAAGGTACATGCCTATGTACATAAGACCTTTGACTTTCTAATCCTGCCCAATTGCTGATGAGGATCACAGAGATTATTTTTGTGAGCTATTGCTCAGCAAAAGCAAGACAGATCAACCATAGTTTGTAGAATTAGGTAACAGCCCAGTCTTGCGGCATCAAGCACAAAATACAAAGCTTTTGGCAAAAAAATAGAAATATAACCTGCTTGTCCTCCTTAAATCCAAGGGAGGAAAGTGCATCTGGTCTAGCCATAAAATAAGAAGTGACTTTTTTTAAAAGTGCAGAATTGCTCTAGGGATCACAGCAGCTAGGGATAGAAAAAGACTATTAATTGAGTCTTGCCTAAGGGGAAACCCTGTAGTCATGGACATAATCTCCTGATGCAAATACATGGTTTATTAAGGTTGCAGCGTGCTTGCTAAAGGAATCAGACCTCTAGTAACTTCATCCCTTGGACTCTGGAGGAATTTTTCTTCCTTTCTCCAAGATGTACTTTGGGGTTGATTGTGCAGCCATGGTACAAACTAGTAATTAGTTTTTCCATAGTATTTTTTGTTCTTGTTCTATCTAGAGCAAGATAGAGCTGGTGACGTGCCCCAGGGGATACTGAGATACTTGGGATATCAGCACAAGGTCCAGCTTTACTAGCTGATAAAGCGGTCAGTGTTAGACTACTGACCATGATTTCACAGTCCCTCTCTGTACATCACGACAACACCAACCCTTTTTCATGCACCAGCACATAACTGTAGTGATGATCATTCTGCAGAATGTTATATCCACGTGCTATCAACTTAATGATTCCACCTAAGAGTTCAGGGTCTTCCTCTTTTTTGCTTTTTTCCAACCATTTCTTCTCCTTGGCTCTGATCATGAAGAACAGGATGTTCTTTCCTACTTAGCTGAAGTTCATAGGCTCATAATCTTACTCCAGTAAGACTAGAGTTTTGTCATTACTTCTATGTATAAATTTATCTTTCCATTATTTTCTTTATAGTATTGCTTGCATGTGAATACAAATCCTGCTAGAACGGATAAGATGCTCTGGCTCTTGGGGGCAAGAAAAGCTATATTGCAACTTGATCTTACTCCTTACTAAGCGGAAGGTGAAGTAGAATGAGCGCAGGCAGGCTGAGCCCAGCTTAATGGACTACATCATTTGAAGTGGGGAGATTGTATTATTCATGTGTATTTGTGCTCTCCTGTTTAATCCAAACTCTTTAAACTTTCGGGATATTTTTTTCCAAGTATTCTGTGTCTTCACTTTGGAGTTGAGAGAATAGTTCATACTGTATGTTTCTGAATTATATGCAAGTCAACTATAAAAAGTGAAAATAAGTTGTCCATTGATTTTTTTTTTTTTTTTTTTTCTCCCCTGTTTGTGCCTGTGCCATTTTCTGCCTTGGTGTTATGGGCTCCTTCGTTGATTAGTGTCACCTTTATTCTCTGCACCTTGAGTTGCTGTAATTTCTTGACATTACTTCATAGTCAGGCTTTTGTGTTGAGCACATTACACCTCCAGTGCTGAGGTCAGCCACGAAGTTGATGCCATCCTAAAAGCCAAACAAGGCACTGATGAAAATCCCTGTTTTCAAGTAGACTTAAAAACAACAAAACTTTCAGGGAGCCTATGAAAGTCTTGGACTGTCTGCTTTCTGCAAGAAAGCAATGTGGCTTGAAAAATAATATATACTTCACTATTTTTATTGTGCAGACCATGTATGAGATACTGTGTGAAGGGGTTATTGTGTTGCTCTCTTGTCAGTTACTTTCTCGTAGGTAGCAGTTCTCAGATGTCTAAAACTTAGGAGCATCTTGCTGCAGCTTACTTGCTTTCTAATGAGGTTGACCTTTTCTTTGCTCCCTGATCTTCGTTCAGGGATTCTCTGGCACTAGAGAATATACAGTATTGGTCAGTTACGAGGCACGCTGGCAGGGCTTTCTATGACATTAAGTTTTTTTTCTGCATTCCACTGTACTATATTTTAACCTGTTGAGGCTAATTATCTATAGTGCAGATTCAGTCCTGTAGTTTTGTTTCTAGTTTTGCTTTTAAACAGTAGGATTTCTCAGTCGCATCCACCACAAAAGCTTGGTGCTTCATCCTGTTGTTGCCTGTGTTCAGAGCTGTGCTGTACCTGAACTGCCCTAGAATTTGGAGGGAAAACAAAAAAAGACCTTCTCTGCCTCTTTTTCCTGGAGGGCTGATCTGACAAGCATGCCTTCACTCCACTGGGGCCTCCTCTTCTAGATAATTCATTTGAGATTTTCAGATCTCTGTTCTGAGTCAAAGTAAAGATTCCAACTGGGCCACCCCTGTGGTTTCACAGGTGAGTGGTGTTTCTGCTGTTCAGGAAAGAGATAGCAGCATCATTCTCGCTCTTTGCTGAATATTTGGATACTTTTATGGGGTAGACCATCTTCTGTATAAGAAACTGAGAGTATATGGTAGTCCTGCAGAGTTTTAGGACACAGCAGATCTGGATTCAGTATAAACAAAGAAGACAATTCAGGTCCTCTGCAGCCTCAACTACTAGGTCTGTGTGCAGGGAACCCCCATTTGGCGGGAAGAAAACTGCTCTGATTGGTCCCGGGCATGTTCTTTGCTAAGTTTACTAAAAGTAGATATTAGCTTCACTAGTCCGTAGAAGTCAACATTCCAGCAACTCCAAACTGTTTTACCACCCCTGTCCTATACAATCTCTAGACAGTCATGTGGAAATCTGAGAACTCCATTTGGCCTATGTTTATCTAAAACTTTGCAATTGCATTTCATTGGATCTTCCCTTAGTACTTAACTTAAAAGGGAGAAGAAAAAAAGAGAGTAAGAAAAAGGGAGAAGAAAAAAGAGAGAAAGAAGAGTTACTGATCTGGGACAGGGCAGCAGATAGGTATGAATGCAAAAACAGAGAACCTCCCCAGTACTTTGGGAGTTCAGAATCTAATTGACTGATGAGTTTTCCTCATGCTCTTAGTGATAAGATAAATATCTTGCCTTGTAACAGGTGAGTGGAAAGGAGATCACAGCTGTCTTCTAACAGGGCTGCTACTTCCTGTGTAACTTGCAGTTCATGATTCCATTTGAAGGTCTCATCACTGTGTCTTCCTGATTTCACATGGTGAAGCAGTGTGTCCTGAAGCCCATTTATTGCCTGGCTCAGCAAGGGTCAGGTGGATAAATGATCAGATATATGCTACACATCCAGCTCTGGTAAATATCTCCACAAGTCTGAAAAGTGGCAGGGACACTTCTCAAGAGGAAGGGAGAAGAGTGATAATTACATTCACATTTATCACTTCAGGAGCATGAGTTGTTGATAAGGTGTTGATAGCTAAGATAATGAGCTGCATATAATATCACCATATAACATCCCCTTCCTACTTGCTGTCTTGCTTACTGAAGTGCTTCTGCAGAATGTGTATGTTGACCGTTCCATCCTCATGCAGTCCAATATTGTCCAAAACTTCAGGTGTGTTTTAATTACCTTGTCTGGGAGGATAGACGTAGCATAGTTTGAAGATTTCTTAAAGTGTACTGGGAAAACATGTAGTCTCTTCTTATCTTGAAATTGGGTCTAGTTCATATAGGAACTTTGTGCTGCTTTGGCTTCTTATGAAGCTCTTTTTGGGTCAGTAGAGACATTTTTAGGTAAGAGCTGGTTGATTGGTACCTGCAATATTAAGTATATTAATTTTCTCTCTTACTCTGTGTTCTAATGCTTTTCTGTTTTAAGCAAACACTATATCATATCAATGTGAAAAGAAGTTTCCGGTGCATGGATCAGAAGGTGTTAAAGAGTGAACAGGTTGTCCTAATTCTGCCCTTTTATATGTCTATTTTATGAGGGTCTTCAAATGTATAGTTATGGTTTTTCTTATTATTATTTTAGAGAATTATATGTGCCTGTAGAGAGTATGTCAGCAGGCCTGTGTTTTTTTTTTTTTTTTTTTCCTTTTTTAAAACCATGCTCAGCACTTTCTTTCATGGTGTATTTATGTGCTTACCTGTGCAAGCTTAGTAATGCCTTAACCTAGTTCTTTGTATTCACTATGAAATCAGCTTCACGGAGGCTCATGACAGTAACCTCCATCATGAATCATGTCAGAGGGAAAAACACCCCTTGAAAATACTGCTTCAAACAGGTGCTGGGTTCCCTGGGCTTATACAGACAAGCCTTTTTCCGTTCTTTACAGTGTGTGTGGCTACTTTAGCAAAAATAAGCATATAAGTAACCTCTGACTGTTTGAGACACTTGTGCAGAGTCTGAATAACTTACAAGTTGTTTTGTCACATCAGAGGCAAAGCTGGGTGTGGTAAGAAGAGGAGACTTGGAATTCCTTCCCAATTCCAAATCCTTTGATGAAGGTTGGTCAAAAAAGATTCTCCTTATCTCCGTGTGTAATCAGGGGACCTGTTACCAGCAAGGGTTGGTTGCTGCAGGTTTCCCTGGCAGGGAATGTTCCTTAGTGAACTATAGGGAGTTATATCTACTGACAGCCATAGGCTGAAAGAGAGGATAGCTTGAACAGATGTTGTGGCCAACTTTTTAGATAGATATTGGGGAGTCTCAGACCTAAAGTACTTATGAAAATGGCTGTGTGATACACAGACTAAATTCCACCTCAGTTAAGATGGTTAACTCCATCACAGTGTTACCTGGATTTGAGGTTTTACTGGAATTGTGAATGTGAATCAAGATAGATTGCTTGAGAATTTTCCTGTCTGAATCACGGGGGATTCAGGAATGGCATAGGATCGAAAGAAAGAGCAGTTACTTTTTTTTTTTTTTTTTTTTTTTGGTATGTGTGTGTGTAGCATGAAGAATGATTGTTTAACTGCCTGGCTCTGTGGAGGAGGATGCTAAAACAACTTGTAGGAGCACAAAAGATTCCCACTCCCATCACTGTTCAAAATACTTATATGGGAACATTACGAGTTATTTCAGGTGTATTACTTGAAATTGAGTGGTTTTCTGTCTCTTTTTTTTTTTTTTTTTTTTCCCCTCACAACTAGGTCAAATATATATATTTCTGTATTTCTTTCTTGGTTGGGACTTGAGGTTTTAAATGAATGTTTTTAGTGTTATGAATTACACTCTTTAAGCAAAATTTTGGGAATGGTTTGGAATTAAATTGGATCTTCTATGTGGTTTCTGCAGTGGTGGTTTCTACTTGAGCTTGAGGTAGATGAAAACCGGAAATTGACATTATTAAACTCTTTGATTTGAGCACCTACTGAGTTTGTGATATAGTTTCAAAGGTCTTGGTCATATGATTGTTTTATCAGATTGCACTGATGCATCCTTGAATGGGACTGAAGAGGCTGTCGGATTTCGGCAGCTGCAATACAGACCTTGTGGCAAATGGGGGCTCCGTTTTAAAACTACCTCAGAGCGAGTCTTTGCTCTCATTTCTCCTGTTGCGAAGCTGCCCTTGCATTCTGTTTGGGGCTGATCTTTTTCTATATCCTGAGGGGAAATTTCTCTGCATGTGACGGATGTGAGCTTGGAGCGGGACAGACGGGAGTACATGCACAGTAGTTTGAGGTAGTTGGAATAGACAAGTCCAGTTTCTTTAGGATATGCTGTGGTCCTTAGGAACATAACCCAGCCTTGTGACCCCGGGTGCACAGAGATGTTCTATCCATGTTTCCAAGCTCATGGAGATCTAATCTGCAGTAGGAAAGGAGGAGAAAAATGTGTGCTTTTTCTTTTTTTTGTTTAAGTAATGAAGTAATTAGTTACATAGATGTGACAAAGTAATTCAGTTATTTAAATTTAAAATTAGGATCCAGTCATGTCTCAAAAACAAACAAACAAAAACCTCAGAAATGATTTGATGGCTCTCAAATTCTATTTTTCTTCTTTGACAGCTATTTTGCCAGGGATCACTCCAACTCTATTTAGAGGAAATTCAGTTCTAAAGAATAGCTGCAAGATAGCTTTATGTTTCTTAGGGACTGGGAATCATGCATGTAATTTCTCAAATTAATGACAAGACTTGGATGGAGTGCGTACTTTTAGAACAAAACTGTCTTGTTAAAAAGCTCTGTGTTTAGACAGCTTGCAGCAAAAGGAGATTAAATTGCTAAATCAGCCTTTTATGTGACCTGATTGATGAGAAAACTGTGCTGCAGTATTCATTGTTTATCAGATGTTGCTTGGTCAGTGGCATTAACAAAAACAAATATTTGCTGGATGTAACATTAAAAAATGATAGTGCAGAAATGTGTGGCTGGTACCATTAAGGGTTCCTGTGTCTCGTCAGGAATAAAAAGTTAAGAAATGCTGAAATGGGGTGCACTGTCCAGCGTGAGCAGAAGAGATCGTATCTGCTCATCTCCATAGAGAAGGGCTTCTTCATGATCCCTTTTACTTAAAGGCATTGCAGGAGTAGCTTGCATGTTTTTATTAAAACAAACTACTTTCTCCTTTTGCCTTCACTTCTTCTGTTACCCCTCCCAAAAATAACCAGTCAAAACTCTTAATGGATGTCTTGGGATGTAGTTTATTGGCTTATATCTGTGCATTACAAATTATGTCCATGTAACTGATGCCCTTTTATCCCCAAGAGGGAGTGCGAGTTCATCTATATGATTGTGCAGTTTAGACATCATATAACTCATAGAAATTCATTAGCAAAATAAGGTGTATTACCAGAATGATAGAAAATGTGAAAGATGTATTACTGCAAGGATACCCATTTAAAAAAAAAATCATTGACATCTAGTGACAAGTGCAGCATAGAATTACTGCCTCTGCTTATTCCCGTCTTATTCCTTCTAGCTGTAGAGGTGAATTTAGCAAATGTTGACTTTCTATAATCTTTTTTCCTCTGTAAAAACAGACTTTGGAACCCTCTTTCCTCTGCAAATGTGCATCCTGAATTCTACACAGATATTACTCCTCCACTTGCAGGGAATCCTATGTGGATTTTTTTTTCTTTTTAGTATGTTATCTAAATTTTGTATTTGTGAAAATGAATCTCATATGAGCTGTAGGTTAATGTAATGTGAAAGAAATACTGGATAAATCTCCTCCAGCCAGTCTGGAAATTCAGCCCTGATCTGTAGATTGTTATCTTGGCTAGTTTACATCCTTCCCCAGCGAGTCAGTTTGAACTGTGTTCCTTTATTGGGTTATTGTGTGTGTATGTGTGTGTAATTCTCTATGTATTTGTATTCTTGAGGCAGTGGGCAATAGGTAATTTAATACCTGCTAACTATGAACTCTGTCAACAAGAGTTGTAGTGGGGTTTATAATTACTTCGTGTTTCAGAGGTGGAGATTTCAAAATCTGCTTAGTTTCTTGTGGTGTGAGCAGAGTTGGATTATGTGTGTTCTTTACCACCACTTTTTTGTCTAGCTTAAAGGTAACACTACTACTTTTTATTTCAGAACAGAGAAAAACTAAAACAGAAAGGGGGGGTCAAAACGGTTTCATGCCTTCAAGGTTATTTTCCTTTCTAAAATTGGACAAGATGGGAGTGTGGAAGGAAACCAAGGGAAAAATAACCCTTGTCCCACCTCATGTACTGTGAATATTCCATTGTCCTTTTGCCTTAGGAAAACTGCATGCATGGTCTTGAGCTATAATCCCCAGCAGCAAGGGCTGCATGTCTGGGCTTGCATGGTTGGATGGAGTATTTGCGTGCTGGCCTAGGCCACGTGAACAGCAGCCTGTTGTTGATGATCTTGGTCCCTCGCTTAGCAGGTTAAGAGTACTCAGCCTTCAGATGAGTCTCATCAGAAAGATAATCTAGATAATCTGATCAGAGGAGGGTCAGTATTGGGGAGGAGAGTTTCCTCTCCCCCCCCCCTTTTTCTTTGGGGGGGGGGAGAATGTGATTGTTTACAGTGCTCTCAGAGCTATATAGATGGAGTACATCATAAAACAGACCCTTCTCTCCCTGTTCTGATTATATATCCTATTTCCTTTTTCAGTTTGTTGCACAGAGCAAGCTCTGTCTGTGCTCCTTTTAGCATACGAGTCACTGCACCCTTTGCGACTTCATCCTAGATTTACTTCTACGTCCTTAGCCTGTGGCTGGACTGAGCTGAAGAAATAGAAAAGACCATGCTCCTGATTTAATATCCACAGTTCAAAAGGGGCACATCTTTGAGGCAAATGTCAGAGAGCATGTGAAAGAGAGCCTGGAAAGAGCTGTTTAAGAAGTGCTTTGTAAAGACAGAAGGATGCTATTTCAGTTCAGGCTTTCTGCTTGAAAAGCCCTGCAGGGAGTGGGAGTTTGTCACACTAGCTGCCTACGGAAGGGCAGTCGCACATGGAGCTGGGACCAGATGCTGGCCATTCAGGAAGTTGGCCAGCACGGAGCTGTTCTGCACAGATGCTGTACGTAATCTGTGGACCTCTTAGCTTGAAGAAGGAGAATACTTAAGTTTATGTTGCCTACCCATTATTTGCATGGGTTCTTTAAATTAGGGATGGAAACTTTTTCATTAAGAAAATGAATCGGTGTGACTGGAGAAAAGATTTTTTTCCTGAGGTAGAAAACTTCTAGACTCACAGAAGCAGGAGGATGGAGCAGCTGAAGTGGTTGGATTGATCAGTGAGGTCAGCAGGGCTAGCAGAAGAGAAGAATTTAAAGAAGACCAGAAGGATTCAGGGCGCTGCATCTGAGGATCAGATCATGAGATCATGCAGTTAGCCCGTGGGTTCATATACTGGGAAAGCTACATGTGAGTGCTGGAGAGCCCCATTCATTTTAGTCAAGTTTATCTGGTAAGGTAGGCCATGTCAGGGAGCTAGTATTACTTCTGTCTAGATAAAAACTGTCCCTCAAACAAAGAGGACATTGGTATAGAGGCGTGTTGGTCTGTCACCCCTGCAGTGCATTATGGCAGACCCACAAAAGGTAAAAATCAAACAAAATTGTTGGAAGATAGTGTATGGTAGAACACCAGCTCTCCTTCTGCTTTACAGAGCAAATGTAGTTTGTGGCCAGTAAAAGTTTGGGACCTTTCTGTTACCAGAGTTTTGCCATTTTTCTTCCCTTCTACTCTAGCATCTATGAGTCTCGATAGCAGAATTGTTGCTTGGAAACTTGACTGTCTTTTTTTGTGTGTTTACTGGTAGAATAGAGTGCTCAATTTCAGTAACTTGATCGTCACAACTTTTGCATAGATCTAAAATCCCTTAGAATCTTGTGACAGGCTAAATGCTGCAGCTGTACAAGAAGTGTTTAACTGTTTGCGGCAGGGGTGGATCCATTCTGATGTGAACGTTTGTTGGTATTATAGTAGAGACATAGAGTAAGTTGCATGGAAACTAACCTGTTACGAACGTGCTAATATCAATATGCCATTTCTACTTCCCCCTTTCTTCAGAGCAGGAAACTACCTATGAGCATTCTGGTTGAACGCAAGCGACTATGGGTTAATTTGTTTTTGTCTGTTTTTTAAATTTTTGTTTGTTGAACTTTGGCTTTGCAATATATCTTGTTGATTATGGTAAAGATTCAATTACATCTTGTTTCTCTGGGTTTAGACAAGAACATAACAAAGTAGTCGCTCTTGTAAACATGCTGTTGAATCTCTTGGTGCAGATAAACAAGGTGGAGCAAAGCTTGTGTCAAAGACAAAGGTGAGCGTGTGTTGTGACTTATTGTATCTAATCTCTTCATTCAGACTGTTTAGGAAGCAAACAGTCCATCCTATTTTTTGTGATTCAGATTCCCAGAACAAAAAAAAGATGTCAGGAGCTTTACTCTATGACATTTTCACAAATAGTATATCTGATACCTGACAGCAGCTTTTTCCCCGCACGAATGTAAATTTTACCAGGTGTGTAAGTA
The DNA here is from genome assembly GCA_013398735.1 of Nothocercus julius. NCBI lineage: Eukaryota > Metazoa > Chordata > Aves > Tinamiformes > Tinamidae > Nothocercus > Nothocercus julius. The sequence continues at coordinate 451,527 of VZSV01000036.1, forward strand.
TCCCGCTGAGAGCTTACTGGAGAAGACCTATGGAACAAAAAGGCTTTTAGGTTAAGGAGGATTTAGGAAGCAGCTGTAAAATCGCAGCATGGCTTGTACAGGAGAGACAGCCACAGATATGCTTGGAAATCCCAGTGTGCAAAGATGGCTCCACCAACACTCAGACAGCTTGTGAGGGCTTTTGTTTTTATTGCTGTATGAATTTAATTATTGGATCTTATATTTTGTGCTCTAAAGAGGCTCTTTTGTGCATTCCTAAGAATAATTTCTCACTCTGCTTACAGGATGTATCCTAAGGAGTGAGAACTGAGCTAAATGCCAGGTTTGGCTATATGAAGAGTTAGATCAGTGCTTGAAATTGGCTCATGTAATCACAGCTTTGAAACCATTACATGTTTGAGGGTGGTTGATAAATTTATCCAGAGTCTCTTAAGAGATTCTTGCTTAGGGATTAATTCCGTTTAAAAAGAAGGAAAGCATTATGCAACATTATGTACTATGTTTTATGGTGTTACAAATGACAGCTTCTGAGACTATTGAAATGCTTTCTGCTATTGATATTCTTCAAAAGTAGTAGTAAAACCACATTTTTAGGATACAGAGCTTGTGGGATCTGCTTTCCTTTAGGAAGGAGTGGGATGGGAGTCTTCAGAGTTTGACTAATGCCTGGATACTCTTTCTTTCTGTCTGAAGGAGGGGGGTTTTCATTAGCAATTATTTTTATTTGGAGTTAAGCAACATCTATTTAATAGGAGATAAATCTTGGAATCCTACTTATGTGCTCTATATTTCTTTTAAAGGCTGAGTGTACACTAGAAAAAATTACAGCTATTTAGTAATTTGATATGACACCTTTGTAAAGTTTAGTGCCTTTCTTCCATGGACGACATAGGGGTCTGATGATATGAGACGATTCTCAGTTACCTCTGTTATTGCATGTTGGATTAAAGCATAAACTATTTGCAGTCCTGAGGAAGGCGTTGTGCGTGAGCCAAAGTTGTAAGGAATAAAAGGAGAGCTGTGTGCTGTTTCAATACTCTGCCGTACCAGACTTAACTCTCATCTTCCTGCAGGTTATAACCACTGAAGAAGACTTAGAAATCCCCAGTCAGGAGGAGGTTTGGGGGGCAGATTACTTTGTCTCATTTGCGATTTGGTTGTTCTCAGCAACCTCAGGGTGAGAGCAGACTCTTTTTTATTTTCAGATTTTGAATCTTCAGTATTGGACCCGTAGGCTCTTTTGCTGCCATTTCAAGTTATTTAATGCCAGAGAGGAGCTGGGATGACAGTTGTTCTGGCAAAAGTCTCTTGCCAGATCTTTCTCTTAAAATTGACCAGCTAGAGAAGATTTTGTAACTGGCATTTCTTCCTAAGCACTGCTTTGTACGGTCACAACTGTTGTTTAACTTTCTGCTGATCACCTGGATATTAATTCCTATCTTTTATTGGTTTGTTGTCTATAGATCTTCTATTGTTTTTAGAATTCCTCAAGTAGTGGGCTGCAAGTTAACATGAAGATGACACCCATTTTTGAAGCAGTTAATGTTGGAATCATTAATTCAGTGTAGTTTAACTGCACCTATTCGTTGAATCCACTTAGTAGTATGACTTTTAATGTTTGAGGATGTAGCTGTGTTGGAACTGGCCTAAATGAGGCTAACTGGATAGAGGGTGGAGCTTTTGGTGGCATAAAAGAGAGGCTACAGACACGTGAATCAACAGAGGTTTGAAGCAAAAACACGACTTGCTGAGAAGTGCAAGCAGCAGATTAAGTACGTTAATTAAATGCTAGTACTGAACAGGTGGGAGAGACTATATCTAATGAGAGCCCTGTGTGGGGTTTTATTTAAAAATAAAGAAGCAAAAACTTATGAAATAAATGATGAGTTGCTTTTTTAACCTTTGTCCCCCTTGTCTAGTTATAAACAATTTTTAAAAAAAGACAAACCTTTTTCCATCCACTTAATTGTGCTTTTAAAATAGCAGTGGGTTTAATCTTGTGCAGCTCAAGATTCCTGTTGTTGGGGCAGGATGGGAAATGAGTGTCACAGATCAGGGCAGAAAGGTTATGCTTGAAAGTTTGGCTGAGGAAGCTTAGGAGCAGATGTAAGTCTGTGCAATACCTGCCCACCCACACATGTATGCATATGTATTTGAATGTACACACACATGATTCTAAATGGATTTCTTGAAAACATGATATTGTTTAGCATAGGTAAATATTTCCAGTTTGGGTCACAGATACCATAATTTAAATGCTGTCATGTTGCCCATTAACAAAATGCTTTGTGCGTGATGGGGGATGGATGGCTTTTTTTTTTTTTTTTTTTTTTTTTTAACCTTTTCACACTACACTATTTAAAGAATGTGCAAAATGACACCTTGGAATATAAACTCTTGGAAGACTCTGTGGCACATTACATGGGAGTAGCCTGATTATTGTGGTGGGTTTGGCAGCTGCTACGTGAAGCTGAACTGGCTTATCCTGTGTATGGCACTTTTACAAACGCTCCTGAAACTTTACAACTCAAAACTCTTGCAGACTTTCTGGTAGCAGAGAATAGACTCTTTTTAAAATTTCTATAAAGTGGCTGATAATAGGTTCTGGGGTAGAAACTTTATTTTCCAATTTCTGAAGAAGAATCTGTGGCTGTTAACATGATACAGGTATTTTAAAGATGAAATACAGAGACACACATGTTTTATTTCTGGGATATTTTACTCATCTTTCCTGCTGGCTTTATCTTGACATCTTTTGAAGGCTAAATTCTCTGCCATCAAGATTGCTTTAGCTTTGAGGGAAATCATACGGTTAGAGGACTGGTGTAAAGTAGGTTCTGTTCTACACAGTGCAAAAATAACTATATTCCATTCAGAATCAACTAAGTAAGGAAATGAATTGTCCGTGTAACATTCATATGACTGGTTCTTTAGGAAAATCTTTTTTTCACTCTGAAAATAGCAGCAATGAATGTGTAACAGGGGATCTGCTAGAGCAAGTTCTGCCTTTTACTTCTCTCTGCTGAAGCATTTCTTCAGTTTGTGAAATTGGTTGAATTGTTTGGGATTCTTTTATTGGAATCATATACGTGAAGTTAACCACAGAAGGTACCAAAGGATTTCCACGATCATGTATCTGAATGTCGCTTTCATACCAGTCCGGCATTGGAAGTTGTATTTCTAGGGAGTGGAAGAAAACTAGTTGCTTCAGAAGAAGTTGTTTCCAGGCCTCCGATGCCTTTGCCTTCCTACTTTGCCTCCTGTTTTGTTTTCAGCACAGCATGGCTCACAGTATTCAGCTAAGAAAAGCCCTTGTTCTGTGTAGGCTCCAGCTTTGTATCTTCTTCTGTAAAGAAGACTATTACACTATTGTAGTAAGTGTTGAAAAAGTAAATGTCAAGGCCATCCAAGGCCTTTCTAGGGGAAAAACTTACTATTTGTATCTCTAAAGATGGTTTTCTTCTTATCATAACCACCAAGCAGGTATATTCCACAAATGAACCCTCCATGAAGATAGAAACAGCCTCATAACTAAGCAGGTAATGCTATTCGCTTGCTGGCAAAAGCTTGGAATTTCTTTGTTCCTGGGCATGGCTTAGACTTCATCTTTCGTGTCTGAGGGGCTGTACTATCTACTACGAATCCTCAGTTTTACCGGGCAGTTTGGGCCTCCTGGGTCATTTTATTGTATGTTGAAGGTAAAATCTATAAAATTCTGTGTGTTGGAGGTTTTCTTTTTGTACAAGGCTTTAGTATAAGATTAGTTCAGGAATTGAGAGGGTTAGAAGCATGTCATGAAGAAATCGCTATCAGGAGATTTGGTGGAAGTACTAAGGCTTGGTTCTCCCAGCACAGTTCTGCACCAAGGCTGTCTCTCAAGACAGAGGGAGCTTCCTTGCTCCCATTTACCGGACAGTATCTCTTCAAAGCCTGGATGCTACTTCTTGAGTAAACTGAGCATTTTTCATAGCACCACCTAGTGACTTTGTCCATAGCAATATTTCCTCAATTATAATACTGTGATTAATCTTTCTTTTCAGATGGAGAGCATAGCTAGTTCTCCATCATGGCAATTTATCTGCAGTTTTGCTGCTTCTGCCTGAAAAGTTACTACTCTGTGTACAAGTGGGTAAGTTAATTTTAAATTTTTGCTAGACTGAGAATTTCCACAAAACCATTTTCTAGTGTGAGCTTTTACAGCAGTTAAAAGCAATTGTTAGTTAATGATAGTTAACTCTAGGCTAATTGTAAGATGTTTTGGGAGGGACAGATCACATCAGCCTTCACAGAACATAGAGACAGCTGATTATCTCTAATTTCAAGTTAACTACCATGAGCTAACTGGCAATTTGTTAACTCTAGAGGTTAGCTTTCCCATGCTTTTTTCTTAGGGAATCTAGTGTCACTTTTGATATGATAACCTGCTTGTCATAAAGTGGAAGCTGACTTGCTTACAACAGGTAGTTGTGAGAAGCTGTTACCAGTGTAAGCAAAGTTTAAATAAAGTATTGCAGACTTACCTGTATGGATTAGTAACTATAAAGTAAGTGAATAGAGATCTTGAACTGTTTCATATGGAAGCTTTTTATTCCACATGGAATTTTCTTTTGTGTGTTTTTTTTTTTTTTTTTTTTTTTTTTTTTTTTTTTTTTTTTTTTTTTTTCTCCTTGTGTCTCTATGCTGTGTTCTTGGAGGTGTTAGTATCCAGTAGCAAGGATTGAGGTAAACTTGTCTCATCGCAGTAACTTCTCCATGTAAACAAATGTTTGGCAGTCAGTCTCTTGGTCCAGATATTCTGCTGCGTGCCCTACTCCGTCCAGCTCTCTCTCTGCTTCAGTGTGTGACATTTTACTGCATAGCCCATGCAGGCACTGGAGAATTAGCTTTGGGCTAATGTCAGCTGCGGGTTGGAGCTGGAGCATTAAGAGCCAGCTGAGCCTGCTGTGCTTCCTGGTTATCTAGGAGATCCGTGTATCATACGGACCCAAAATCACAAGGAAGAAAGCTGGGGTTTCTTGGAAGTGTTTTAGGGGCAGCAATGAATGAAGAGTAGGATTTCTCTTTTGCCTTTGTTGGCCTGTGTTTCTTCTGTTGCCCTGGAGGAAGATGAAAAGGACACGTGTGATCTGGCTTGACAGGGATGATCAGGTAGAAGTGGAATCCATCCCCTATCTGCCCTGAGCTGTAGATAACCCAAGGGAGAGACCAGGCTTTGGACATTTCCTTTATTCCAAAGGGTGCAAGGGAATTACAGAGTAGCTTCCTGAGAACTGCAAAACTAGCAGTTATGTTGCAACAGTTTTCCCAAGAAGCTAATTGAAAGGGGCACCACTTTGAATTCAGTGATTTAAAAGACAGTAATGCTCTGTAGTTGATCAGTAGAAGTGACCATAGTAAAGATGATATGAAAAACACAAGAAAACAGTCTTGCGGCTGGTTTCCAAGATGGTTTTGAATTATGTGGATTGAGATAATGAGGGTAAACAGCCTCTGAGATCTAAGGTTTAAGATTCCTTTGAAGTACTTGTAGAGCTGGCTGTGCTAGAGGATCAACAGTGTGTAAGAGATGGAAGACTTCATCTTTAGGAGGAGGGCGTGCTGGTGGATTGCAGGACTGAATTAGTATTATGAAGTACTGGAAGAAGAGAAGACTGGAGGAGGTTATGTAAACAGCTTTACTTGCACTTAGTTGAGGTACGTGTAGAACATCAGCCTCAACACTAACGGTGCAGTATACCAAGGTTATTTTTAAGACTTTTTCTCCATTTATGTTTAAATGTTTCATTTATTTATTTATTTATTTTTTACAAAAGCAGATGATTTCATGCATCAGTATCCATACATATCATACATACTTATCTCCAGAGCAAGGGACAGTTGTAGATAGTACTCCAGTTTCTAGCAACATTCCTTAGAGAGCCATTAACTTGAAGTTCTGCTGTCAAGTGGGAATTGGTAACTGTACATAGCCAATCCCTAGGTCAGCTTGTTGCTTATTTTTTTTTCTCTTGTTCTTGTACTATTCCTGGGAAAAGATGAAAATGAGCCTTTAAAAAAAAAAAAAGCCCAAGCAAACAAAAAAGAGTGAGAGCAAATCTGTCATACCTATATATCCTTAATCCATGGAAGTCCCTTTGGGACTTCTGTAAATGAACAGGGCTGATTGGGTATGTAACAGCACCCAAAAAATCCTATGGAGAAGTACTCCTGGGCATGCTCCTGGCTGTTTGCCTTTACGTTTCTTTGGACTCCTGGTTTGTAGTGCAATATTCCACTCCAGTTTCTTGGCTATATATGTTGAGCTGTGAGGTGTTACAGCTCTTACTGAACTTGGATAGGCTTTTAAAATTAGTTACTTCTTACTTCCAGTGGAAAAAGGAGCAGACATGCTAAGCAGTAGTACCAATGAACATACTTTCTTTATGAATGTCTTCTAATATATGGGACTTTCCTATCTTCTGCTAACCATGCAAAGAGATGTAAATTACCTCCTCACCTCCAGACAGTGTAATATTCTGAAAACAGAATTTAAATTTAAAAAGTGGAATCTCTTACTGTTTATTCTGACACAAAGTCAATGGCACAATTTGGAAGAAACTTCTTTGAGAGTTTAGGCTGTACAGTGAAATTCCTTAGCAACATTACTGTGGTGTACTGCACATTGCACTCATATTGCTGATCTCAACTAACCTTCCGTGCAGATACAGCAGGCACTTGGGCAGAATTTTAGTCCCTGCCTCTTCTGAGAGAGTCAGTGATTTTTGCAGACAGGGGATGGCACTGTTGCACTGCAGCTCTTCTGCTTTCCACTCAGAATGTCTCTATTTTATAAGAAGGGCTTGGTATTTACCAGGAAAGGAGCAGATGAACCAGATGCATTATTGTAAGATTTTCTTGAAATAGTTTTGCATAAAATATCAAATCTGGGTTACCAGGAATTTTATATTTTGATAAAAACCCAAAAGGAATGTGTTACCATGCACTCCAAGTGTTAGCAGTAGACTTAGTTTAGGATACTCCCTTATTTATTTTAGATTTAAAACAAAACACCTATGTGAAGCTCTAAGTCGTCATTAATTTATAAAATAAACTCTCAGTACCATGGCAGCAATCATTTCAATAAGATATTAACCAGTAAGCAAGTAGAGAAGCTCCTTTCTAGTTTTCTGCCATTCGGGAAAATGCAAAATTCCTTTCTCTGGAGCCTTAGCATGTTGTTCTCTTAAGCAGTGCAGCCAAAATTTCCCCAGATGAGGGGGGAGCAGTTGTGAAGTGTGACCAGCCACATGAGCAGACGTGTCTGTGGGTGTGGAAGTAGCATTCAATTTGCTGTTCTCTGCTGACCACAGCTGTAGGAACATAGTAAATGGAGCAAAATGATTTATTTTGAAGAATGGGCTTTGGCTAAGTAAGGTTATATAGGTCTTGAGGAGTGCTTTATACTTCAGCTAGTATTTGAGCACAGTCAGAGAGCTGGTACTTGGGCAGAGGTACCACCAATGTGAATGAAGTAACTCTGCTCCAGGCCTTCAACAGCTCTCAGATGGAGTCCTGCCTGGGATGTGCTCTTAACAGCCAAAGTCTTGAGGTGATAAAGGTATGGATAATAATGACAAAACCTCCATTCAAAATACAAATGGCAAGAAATGTTGACCTGGCTGATGCTGAGTAACATGATGGCTCAGATTAACTCACTGATTCATCCTCTTTCTTGGAGGAGTGTAGCCACCTCTAGCTGCTTCCCACTGCTCCACTGATTTCTTTATTTTGCCTTACTTGAGCAGTGCCTGTCTCACTGTCACCTGTGTCCTTATCTCAGCAAGGTGTGTACACTACTCCTGAATGGTGCTGTTTAAGTCAGATGAGGTCAAGCTGTGGAGATGAGTCAATACACACAAAAATACAGGCATGTGTATCTCCTGTCTAGTTCCCTTGCCCACAATTACCAGCTGAAACATCTGAAGGGAAAAAAATGAAGCTACTCAAATGTTAAACTGCACAAAGTCTTTGCCTCTTCTCTCTCTCTCTTTTTTTTTTTTTTTTTCCCCTTCCCCTGCCATGAAAGTGTATGTCTGGATCTGTTGAAACAACCTGTGGTTCTTGGTCTGATTTCATGTGGTTGTTTTGGTTGGAAGAGGAAAAAGGTCCAGATAATTTTGATCAGACCATTTGGCACTTTTTTTTTTTTTTTTTTTTTT
>VZSV01000036.1:459784-477552 GCA_013398735.1 Nothocercus julius
CCAATACACCATAAAAATACAGATTTAGCTTTAAAAATAAGTCTAATATTTGCAGTGCTTACTTTTGGAACAAGCAAGCTTTCACTTGTCTTGAAATCACCTCTCCCTACCTCTGTCCTTTGTGCCAGCTGTGGCAGCTTCCTAGAGCTTGATTTCTTGCTTGCAGGACAGCCCTTATTGCTACCTGCTGAGGCGTGCAGGTGACTCTGCTCTGGGGCCTTCCTACTTATAAGGAAGTCAATTTATTTTCTGGTCAGGATAGATCAAGTTAGAGACAACCTGCATGTTTCTGCAATGAAGCTAATTAATAACAATGTTATTGCAAGGCATGTGATTTTGTGAGCCAATAGCTAGTTAGAACAGGCAAAGGCCAGCAGAATAGCCAGGAGTTTGGAGCTTCACAGAAGATGATGTATTTACTTATGCTTGACAATTCTAGAATAATTCATGTTTTGTTTTTTCAGTAGCAGCACAGTTAGGAAGTAACCAGGAAATAACCATGCATGAGAATTACGCTGAAAGAAGTCCTGAATTTGTTTCGCCTTGGGGTTTGCGTAGTTAAGGTAGCAGTCTTTCAGGTGTTGTTCTGGAGAGAGTACTTCGTATTCTCCTTTTTGTTAAAATGTTAAAAATGTTCTTCCAAAATTGTATTGGAAAAAGTGGGATTTTATACTTTTAAGTTTAACCCGAGCGTGTTAAGTATGCTTCTCTGTGTACAAATGTGTTAACAACTTCTTCCTGGGGATTGGATAGAAATGGAAAAAGCAAAGGTTGAAGTTAGAAGCACTGTTGGAAAGCTTTTTCACTTGAGGTAGGTAGCTGATCACCAGTGATAATAATTTAATCTGAAATGCAAAAAGCAAGACTGGGTAAAACATTAGAATTATATTGTGAAGCTAATTATACTGCAGTAACATAGGAACAGAATGGAAGACCTGGAGGATGAAATGGTTATCTGTGACTGTAATGCTGGGGCCCTTCTTTTGTAGGCACTGAAATTAGTAAAAATACACATATTGTTATACCCATTTCACAAAGCTGAAGTGGATGCGCAAATACTGAATTTTGAGACTTTTAAATCATGGGAAGTATTGGATCATGATATTACCTAAAGGAAGTAAAGGAGAGTGCAGAATGTTCTCACTTCTTAATTATCTCATCCTAGAGATTCAAACTGAGCATGTGTGTTAGAAAACACTGGGGAATGTCATGCAAAACTCAAAACTGATCTGCACTAAGAGTTGTCACCAAGCCTAGTGAGTACTTGTACTTGCAAGTATGGTCAAGCAAGTGCTTGACCATAGTCTTCCTGACAACACTGAAACGTTCCCAGAACTTTCTATCAGAATCCCAAGTTTCTTTTGCAACATTCTACCTACTGTTCATAAGGACGAATGTCCATGAGAAACTAATCCAGGATGTGGCACCTAGGCACTTAGTGCTACTAAAATTGGGCTGCGAGTCAAAATGTTGATGACCCACAAAGCATTGAAATGAGGCTGATGATGCAGAAAGTGGTGAAATGTTTATTTCAATACTTAGCTGATGATGCAGTATTTATTTTAAGACTTTTGAACTGTGTAGTAGTAATAAGGTTTTGAAAGGCAGTTAGTAAATGTCCTGATTGTGTATCTGCCACAGCTAGAGATGAATCTGAAGCTCTGGAACCAAATACTGTTGGATCTCAGTGTGTTCAATGTCTCAACCCAAACTCAGCTCCAGATTGCTATAGTTGGAAACATATGTCATGTGAAGACACATATTTAATTGCATAGAATATTCCCTGATGAAGCATCCTGGTTTGGACTCCAAGATACGAACTCGCATGGAGTTGATGCTAACCAGAGGGCTGTGCTTTGAGGTTAGTGGACGCCCTTGCAGGGTGTGAGGGAGAGATGAAAGCAGCAAGTGTGTGTGCTCTTAGCTCACTGCTCCTATGGGCCCAGGTGGGAGCATGCTCTGTGCGTGACCTCCCTTCTGCCGTGGTTTTCAGCTGTCCTGAGTATGCTCGTTTTGAAGCTGGGCTCTCTGCATGTAGCTAGTGGGGGTCTTTCTGGACACGTAAGCTCCTGTTCACCTTTCCATTGAGATCAATAAACCAAATTCCATTTTTATCACTGCTTAGTTACAGGATTCCCATTGCTTAGAAGTTCCAGGCAATTCAATTCACTCAGAGTTGAGCTTGCTGAAGTCTCTGTGCCCCTTGGTGACCTTTAGAATAATTTAGTTAAAATGACCCAAAATACTTCAACAAACCTGTCTGTCTAGGCTCAGCATGGACAATACTGTCCTCTGGGGTTCAATTTAGGTAGTTCTGTGTCCTTTAAAGCATTTTGAAGCATGTGGGAATGTTACGCTATCACAGAAGCCAAAAGCAAAACATAGGTATGAAAAATGTTCTGCAACCCATAATATTACTCTAACAAAAATACCATAGTAACTCTTGAAATATTTGGTGGTAACTGATGTAACAGCAGTCCTTAATCTAACAAAGGAAAAGAGGGGAAATGTAAGACATACTGTTAGCAAGCCTAGGTTGCATTGTGGCTCTATATTCTCCAAAGAGATAGAAGCATCTACTTGTGTTTGCATTTAAGGCATATTTCAACATGAGGGTACATTGATTATTTAGTCACTGCATCCAGAGACAGCCACCATTCATTTAAATGAATTTGAGCAAACTTTAAGTAGTGGCATTTAAGTAAATTACAGGCAATGTTTTTCAATTTGCATTTTAGAATTATTTGTGCCACCCGAAAGCATTTCCATCCCTGATCTTGGCTCTTCTGGGTATTATTCATTGCTCCTCCTCTTGTTCCTGTGTCACATTTCATAAGCTAAGCGAGGTTGCTGTGATTTTTGCTGACGTGGATACTGAAGTGCCCTGATCTGCAAAACTTGTCTGCCATTCTTGTATGACACTGAGGTTTTGAAAGAATGCCTGCCTGGCAGGGGGATCACCTAGGAACAAAAACCCCAAATTTCGTTAAGTAGCTGAATTTTTGATTTTTTTTTTTTTTTTTTTAAGTGAGAAGGGTGTGTTTGTGGAAATGCAAGTTTTAGATTCATCTGTAGGGCACAAATAGGAATTTCCGTATCCATTCCCCAAACCCCCAGGTCATCCTATGCATTTAGTCTTGTTCTCCTATCCAATCTCCAATGAAGTGTTTCTCTGAGAGAAAGCAAAGTATTTGGCTGCTTTGGGAGTAAATTGCTGAAAATAGCAATGTTGGAAGCTTTTGGGTTGGAAGCTTATTTGGGTAAGCTTTTATGAAGTCTCTATATTTGTTGGTGCTTGATGGCCACCTTTAGACTGACAGAGACAAGGCTCCAACACTGGGAGATGTGAATAGTCAAACAATTACCTCAGTTTGAGTAGAAATGCAGCCATTTCTACCATTTATCTGACCACCAAGAGGGAAATGAATCCTGTGTGTTTGGATGTTTGGGTGCGTTTTGTTCCTGTTGCTTCAGACATCAGGCTGCTTTGTCAATGATAGGCTATGGTAGGAGCCAAACTGAAGAGCTTTGCTAAGGCGGGAGTGGAGGGTAACAACAGAGAGTGCAGCTGAGGAGCAGAAACAGAAATCGTATGATGATACCCCTAAGAAATTGTTGAAGTATAAATTGTCTCCTACAGAGCTTAGATATTTCTTCCTGTATTTGCTTCCCCTATGAAGAGCTTAGTATTTATGATTCCTTTTGGAATCGATAGTCATAATTAGGCCTTTAGCCAGTGATATAACCCCTTCCAATTTTACACTGATACAAATACACAAGGATCCATTAAAAAATCAATCACTGTTTCATTAATTATGATAAAAGCAGCAAGTTATGTGCAAAGGGAAACTGAACTCTGAATGTGGGAGTGTTTTGGTGACTTAAGTGTGGAAGTCAATGATGGTAAAACTTACTATATCTGATACTCTGGTATGAGCCTTCATTATTAATCCTTCGTTTTCATGGTTAATATGCAAGAGCATGTTATCATCCTTTAGGAACTGACAGACTCACTGGATCTAACTCTTTGCTTTAATAAGTACTTCATTTGGGAGCTTGTTTTTGTTTTTTATTTATTTTATTTAAGACTAGGTCTTTATTTTTTTACAAAAAAAAAAAAAAAAAAAAGACATTTTTCCTGCAGGAGCTTATAGACCTCAGGGAGCTTCTCTCTTGAGACAGCTTCTCTTGTGGAGATCTAAGTACAAAACCACTTCTGTCATATTTGTGGGTCATTACGATATGTCATTGTGTGTGTTATTTCATGTCTGATTGAAATCAATTATAATAAAGTGTAAGTAACTTTTTAAATAGATCAAACTCAAAAAATGGAAGATACACTATTGAGAACATCTCTCCAACCTGCTTCTTGGTGCTTAGTAGCTCAAGCTCTTAACCCAGAGCTTTAGTACTACATGTTGTAGCGTTATTAACAGTGCTGAATTGCAGCTCCTGAACTGTCAGAAATCCCATACATTAAAAAGAAACCAACAGATGGCATTTTATAAAGCCCATGTTTCATTGTCCTGTAAATAGAGATTTATCAAATACATAATGAGCACCCGGCAAGAATAATATTCCTTCTCTGTTAACTACATTTATTAATCACAAGGAAGCGACTAATACCTTTTTTGCCTCTTAATGGTAATTCTGTTTGTAATGTACACAGCGTTATTATTGTAAGGCTGTGTTCATTTGTGAGTTAATATTTTGAAGTTAGATGCCAATGAATACAAATGGAACCCAGATTTTTTTTGCCTTCTGCTAGTCATATTCCTATAATATGCATATACTGATATTATGATTATATTGTAGCTTACAGTAAGGATGGTTTTCAAACCATTGGAAATCAGATTTTCTAGGAGGGAGGGTGGTAACTGGCAATTAGGTTTAACGTAAATTTTAGTTGAAATGAAGTGAAAGAAATGGCTTTTAAAATAATAATAATGTCAGGTAGACAGAGATTGCTTATGGATGCTGTAACCAGCTGCGCAGGAGAAATGTCAGAAGATGGTTATGGGAGCATTTGGAACGCAGAAAAATCAATCTAAAAGGGTATTACATAAAAATCTTGCATTTTATTATGATACTGCCTTAAGACTATTACCGTGTATCCTGTCATTATGAGACACTTTCTGTTGCAAAGTTACTCTTCCTTCTCTCACATAACTCCCTTAGGGTTATTTATTGTTTTTTATAAAAGGAAAGTAACGGGCTGCTTTTAGTCATGTAAGAACTAATGAGCTAAACCATCCTGCTAGAAGAAAATAGAATGGCAAATCAAAAGCATGCTTTGGAGCAGAGGAGATATCCAAGACAAAAAGACCATTATTATTTGTTAAATCTCCTTCCTTTGTGCATGCAAAGTCCTGTCAGCTACTTAAAGCCTTTGTCAGGCTACATACACGTAAAGGTTTTGGTTTTGCGTCAGTAATTCCTAGTGATTCCCTGGCGAGGATTCAGCACTTGCAAGGTAACAGCTCATCTGAGGCTTACTCAGATCTCAAGAAGAAAGATGGTGCCTGCTGGCATTTACTTTGACTTTTGGCATTCTTGGGCTGTTTTGCCCAGCTTTATAATAGAGAGCAGGTGCTTATTTTGGGTGCTGCTTTATTTTTATTGGAGAAAATACCTTTTACCTTACAAGGTAAATCTCTTGAAGATATTATTTGTGAATTGTTTTGCACTGTTTGTCAGCAGATAATGTCTTGAAAAGAATGAAACTGCCTCTGTGTCTTGAGAGTTGGATCAGAAGCCAATTAATACTTTCTTTAATAGCTATTTGTCTGTTAGTCATAATACATGAGGAGGAATGGTTATACAACTGGGATCTGGACCTGTGTCCATAAATGGCTAATATTTGTAGATGGAGCCTCCACTACTATTTTATCAGCTCAGCCCCTTTGCTTCTATGGACCAGCCCTTCTCTAGATCTGTCCTTAGGACCAGGGCTTCTGTGCTGTGGCTGTGGATCAGGTCTGCATTAGTGCAACACTTACCCAGGCAGAAAGGTGGTGGAAGGGAGAGGAAGAAAAGAAAAAAAAAGGCTTCCAATTATTCTTGGGGTGGATGGGAAGAGCCCACAAGCTCTGTACGGTGCATTCATAAGGTGCCCCCTGGAATAGAGGTGTGTTGCCCTTGTCTGTGAGGATTGTCATTAAATTGTAAGTAGGAGAGAGTGATTTGTGTGATTCTGTTGCCATTTAGAGCAATGAGATGTAGGAACTTAGATTCTGTTCTAACCTTATTGTCCAAGTACCGGAGGCATCCACGCTTGCACCAAAGTGCCCCTGATAAACTTTTCACTGGGTGAGGAAATGAAAAAACAAAACAAACAAAACGATCAAAAACCCCACAAAAACAAATGAAAAAAACAGAGCTACTGCTGAGAAGTCAGGCAGGCTGACAAAAGCCCTCGTGCATTTCAAAGTGGCCAGAATTTTCTGGCTATCATTTGAGCTTGAGATGCAGAAATAAGGCACTGGAAAGCTGAACTCCTTTATTTTTTGTATGGGCATGGAGACCTTTATATTTTACTTCTCTGGGTGGTTTTGTAAGGAGAAGGAAAGGCTTGAGTGACTGTAGAGAGAGAGAGTGTGTTTGTGTGAGAGTTGTATTCCCACCCCTCTTCCAACAGTTTCCAAGTCCTAAATTTTGTTACAGTGGACATACAGCAACCAAAATGTCTTCGTTATTATAAAAGAATAATTAAAGCAACACTATGCATTAGTGTATGCTAAGGAAGCTTTAGGTGGGAGGTAAAGTGAAGTTCCTACAAACTTCAGTAATTACAGCCTTACTGATCGGGGGATTTCATCCCTTGTGTTAGCAAACTTCTTTTGGTTACAGCCTAAGGTCGGAACAACTGCTGCCACTTCCCTACATTTCCTCACCTATATTTTACTGCCCTCTGAAATCTAAATCCATATTCTGAGCATTTGTCTGTGCTGCTAACCAGCATGAGCTACATATAATGTAATGCTGGCTGGGATCTAACATGGAAACTCTTTCTTTAAACCCTTTCTGTAGAGCGTTAATCCAAAACAATTCATTCTTCTTCCTGTGAGCTAGAAAGCTCATTCTTTTGGTGAGCTGTTGCTGCACTGATTCAGTTACCTGATCATTCGAACCAAGCACTTTGCTAGTTTTGATTATTGCATTATTCTATCTTTAATTACTTTAGTAAAACTGTATAGCAAATCAGCTTAGTATGTATGTGTGTTCAGATATTTTTCTTTGTTCAGCCTTGAAATGATACCTGTAAATAAAGAAAACAGATTTATTCCACTGTACTGCAAGAAAAATCATGACCTTAAGATCACAGGTACCAGCAGGTGATAAATTTGCTTGCTGCTTGGTTTTGTTTCCTCACCAATATTCAGGAGCCTTTTTTTTGTCTCACACAGTATCCTCAATCTCCTTCCCTTCTATAAGCAATACGTAGTTGATGTGTGTTAATGGAAAATCATTTGAGCTGATGTGCTGCCTCTTTCAACAGCAGAAGGTTGTTTGCATCCTGTGTGCAGAACATCCCATGATTCACTCCTAACCACAGGTGGCAGGAGCTTTGGCTCCTGTGTTTATAAGTCTAATAATAGGAAAAGATTCATTTTTCAAAGGCAGCCTCTTGGGCTGTGTTGGCCAAAGCCCAGTGCAGTATGATGGCAACCACTGAGGGAAGTGATCAGCCTGGCTCCTGGCACTGTAAGGAGAGGAGCTGTGGACTTGTTCCCAGGTTCCTGGTGAGCAGGTGTCAGGCAGGAAGCAAAGACACGCAGCTCCACCTTGGGTTAGGGAGTTTAGCCAGTGTGTTGTGCATGCCTCTCTATGACACTGCGAGGCAAACTTCCAGCGTCGTTCTCCGTCTGGTGGCAGTTGGCCCTGGGCCTGGCCTACAGAGCCAGGCTGTTTATCCATATAATGAAAGTTCCTGATCTTGTGGCTTTTACAAGCCATCATCTAGATACAGAAGGTGTGATTAGATGACTGGATTATTACAATGATCTGGGACTTTGAAGGACCTGATAGATTTTATGACTTCTCACATGATTTTACAGT
Source organism: Nothocercus julius (assembly GCA_013398735.1). Lineage (NCBI taxonomy): Eukaryota > Metazoa > Chordata > Aves > Tinamiformes > Tinamidae > Nothocercus > Nothocercus julius. The sequence continues at coordinate 467,843 of VZSV01000036.1, forward strand.
CAGACACATGCTTAATGATGTGTGAGGGCGAGGAAAAAGAAAGGAGCAACGTTACTGACAGAAGGCTTCAACTTCAGGGACCAGAACTGCCCCTGTCAGAAGCAATAATGAGCCCAGGTTATAATGTATACTTGCTTTTTCCAGATTGTTACACAAAATCCATATACAGATCTACATTTTCACTTTGAACAGGAAGAGAAAAGTTCTGTGTTATTAATATGTATCAGACATAGCCAAAACTTTGTTAACTGCATGTCTTGGGCATGCTGGGATGCAAAAATAAAAACATGGGAAAAAAAATCTGTCTGCTAAACCAAGTACTGCAGTTATTAATTGTATATGCTTGTCAGGTTTAAAAAAAAAAAAAAAGTGAGGTTTCTTTTCTTAATTGGATGAGAGGCCATGGCTGTAAATTAATACAAGGTATCAAGAAGCATGGTTTTGGAGGGCATGTTTTGTTATAATTGTTCCTTATTGGAATAGCATTTTTTTCTTTGCTGTGGATTCAGGAGGAGGTAGAGGTTTACTAAAAGGTAGCTGTAAAATTTATTAAGAGGCTTCTCTATAGTGCAAAAGTGGCTGGTTTGCAGTATGGGAACCTTCTGAGCTTTGAAAAGCCAGCCAAGTAGGTGGTAACAGAGCAGCAGGAGAAGATCAAATTGCTGAAGCGAATCAATCCAGTGAGCTCTCCAAGGCGTGACAGTGCAGAGAGCAATTGCTTTCTTCGGGGTAGGGAGACCGAATTACCATGGCAGTGAAATGAGGGACCTGTGGAGAAGTAACAATTTTACTGTCATGATCCTAGGCCAATCTGATATTAGTCTCCTGTTATTTTTAACAATCTGATTTTAGTCTCTTGTTATTATATAGAAGTTTGGCTTTGGTCCGATGCCGAAATAAGTGCAAATCTTGGCATGAGATTATTTCTAAATCAAATACAAAAGGTCTTCAGAGTCCTGAGGGCTATAATGCTTGATGTTGGTCTTTCTCTGTCCCTCTTTTAAGCCCTGCGTTACTCACTATAGTTAATTCAGTTAACATAGATGAAGATGGTGGAGCAACTAAGGCTTTACTTGATTTTGTAGGATTGGTTTGCACTTAATTAAGAGAAGATCTAGGACTGCAGTTTGGAAGGAGAGGCTTGGAGTAGAGAGAGGGGTTTAAGGATTGCAAATGCTGCTCTTTCTCCCATCTCTCCTAAATGCCTACTACTGGGTGAATTTTGGGAACTATAAGGAGTGATAGAATAATGGATGCGTCTTTGCTTGGACTAGTCTTTCTACTGGATTTCTTTGGACCCTGGCTGTAAAACCATCTGTGCATTGAAAGGGAAACCTGCTTTTCTTAATGTGGTAGAGTCAGAGCTCTCCAAAAATGCAAAGCCACTAAGGAAAGTAAAATATAATTGATCCATCCTGGTGAATCCCAAAAGCACAAGTGATTAATAACAGTTTAGAGGCAACACTCCAAACAGGTCTCGGAAGCAGAATCTCCCTTTGCACATTACCATAAAGACCACTGTGTACTGGAGGATTTAATATTCCTAGTGTTTAAAAGTCCCAAGAGTGAACGAAGGAGCTTGTAGTAAGGAAGGTAAGAACTGCCTGTTCTTGAGTTTTCTTTCCCTACTGTGTGAGGAAAAGGCTGTTTAGCTACTAGGGTAACAGATAGTCGCTTTGTGGATCTACGCATAGATCTGCACTGGCGAGAGAGTGACAAGGGAAAAGCATGGCCCTTGGAGGAGGTTGCGAGAAGTCTCCTCTGTAAGTTGGAATGCAGGGAGCAAAGCAGTTAAACTAGGAAACTATAGGGAGCCATGGAGGACTGAGAACAAAAGCAGCCCAAGCTTCAAGGAAGTCTTGGGAAGAGCATTAAAAACTTATTTTTGGAATACAATTAGCAGGACCCCGGGAGAATCGGTCAAGTAGAGTTACGGCAATGACAGATGTGAAGGACTGCTTGAAAGCATAAAAATGTGTTGTAATTATTTTATTATACCCTAAAGTTTGGCACCTAGGAAGTATGTACAAGGATATTCTTTGGGTTTATGCTTGATCTGTTCTCTCTCTCTCTCTCTCTCTCCTCTCTCTCTCTCTCTCTTTATTTTCTCTTATTTTTTTCTCTGCTTTTTTTTTTTTTTTTTTTTGCCTGTGTATAGTTTAGTTAATGTAAGTTGTTCTTCCAAGAGAGGTTTGCTTGCTTGCTTGTAGAGTCTTGCATGACTCAGTGCAGTATGTGAAGTCACTTGTGTTTCCAGGGAGCAGAAATCCCTGCCTAGGTATACTCTAAAAGGTCGAATTCAATTTAATAAACTTATCTCTCAGGAAAACAAGCCTCTTTGCTAGCAAGTGGGGAGAGGAGAGGGGGAGAAAAAAAAAATAAAAAGGTATTGCATTAATAGCAGAAGCAATCTAAAGCATAGTACAGTTGTAAGTATGAAGTGCTGAGACCTCATTTTACTGAAATCATACTAGTGCAAATCTTCAGTACGTGTGGAAGTCAGTAGGATTACTTGCGGTTCTATTGTAGTGTGTATAAAGAAAGAAGAGTTGCTGGAGAATGCAGCTTAAATTAGGCCTTAGGGTACTTACCTAAGGGCTGTATCCTGCTAGCTATTTTTTTTTCTTTTTAAAGGAGACTCCTAATCAGTGCTTTTCCTCAAGAATCAATGTTGCATGATGAAGCCATGTGTGCTAATAGAGCAGTGTAGCAACTAAGCCATGTGAACTGCAGACTTGCGTTCAGCTGCATAGGGTAGAGCTACAGTTTAATGTACAGCTCTACATGCAATGCACTTTAGTTTGAGAGTATGGTTATCTATTTAATGGTGTTAGGAAGATACTGGTGAACACAGGAGCGTTAAAAAGATGGTCTGGTGAAGATTCCCAAAGGTGCTATGACATGATCTGTACCTCTTGCAGAATCTTGGATAGTGCCACATGCTTTCTACCCTCCAATCCCTCTGCAGAAATCATTTATCACGATATCTTTAACTTGTTAGAAGACCAGCGGGGGGGCAGCGGGGAAAGAGACTTCTGGGCCTCTTTAGCCTCTTTATACTCATTCTCCAAGTAGTAGTGTCAGGTGTAAAAGAATTCAGGTATGCAGGTTAATAATTGGGTATATAGGTTCAGTTTTAACCTCATTTCTAATAGCATCCAGTAAGAAGTGGCTGGTTTCTGTGCCTTCAGATGTCACATACTAGAAATGGAAGTGTTTGAGAATTCTTCAATTTGCCTTTTTTGTGTAACTTAAATATATGTACTGTGGCAGTAACTTGAATGATGTTATCTGAAAAGATAGAAAGCCATGAGGTCCGCTCTCACCAATTTCCACTGGCCACATCATAAAGAGCACTGAGAACCTATCTGTGATAGATATTTATGTTTTTCAACATGAGTCCGTGAGGCTGTGTAAATGGGAAAGGATGAGTGGTAAAGGAATAAAGAGAGATGAAGACATGATACAGCACTGAGATGTGACTTGAACTGTTGGAGATCTTATGAATGCCTGGCTGCATTCATAGGCAGAAGGATTCAAGGAAGAAAGAATTTCTGCTTGAAAATGTTTTAAATGCATGAAAATATTATCTGTATAATTTATCAAGTTGAAGTTATTTACAATTAATGGTTTGTCCAGGCAAAGATAAATCTGTGCTGTCTGCTCTACACCTCTCAGAAAAGTAGGCTGGCTGAGAGGGTGTGGAAACTGAGGGAATGAACTGGATGTTCCTTTTCACCCTTAAATTGGGAGCTGAATACAGTGTTCATGCAACAGTCCGCTTGATTAGTCATGAACTGCATCAGTAACAGTGGTGGGATTGGAGCCCAGGAATCAAGGCCTCTCTGCTCTAACTGTTGGATAACGCTGTACTTAAAAAAAAAAAAAAAAAAAAAAAAAAAAAAAAAAAAAAAGAAAAGTAGAAAACTTGAGAACTATTGTGACAGTTTAATGTACTGCTTGTCTTAATTTTTTAAGATACAAAACAATAAGCACAGGCTTTCTTGAGATAAATTTTGAAGTTGGACATACAATGAGAGTCAGCCTGTTTCTATTATAAAATCTTTATTTCATCCTTTCTTGGAAAAAAAAAATGGGTGTCAGCTATGGAGTCCAAGATGGGCACCCTTTTCGTGAAGAGAGCGCAGATCCCTGGGAGAATTTCTTCTGTCCTGGGCTGTTTGACCGCTGTTAATGCCAGTGGAGTCTCTGGAAAGGCAGATATGTCCTTGTTTGTACAATTGGTTGCAAGGCAGATGTTGCAAAAGCTGCAAAAATAATATGCTCCAGGACGCAGCAGTGCGAGCCAAAAGAGAGGCTTTATCAGCTGGGAGAAGTGGCCCTTTGTGAGACAGTCATTAAATAGAATATGTTTTAGATTGGACTGTAGAGAAAGATCAGGTTTTCTTAAAGGTAAAATTACTTTTCACTTAAAGTACTTTTCATTGTGAGGTTTTTAAAGGGGTCTGCACATATAAACTGCATCAGTATTTAGTGATGGCAAAGGACTGAGTTAGTGCTATTGAAAAGATCCCCATTCTTTGGCTGCAAAGCCGTAAAGGATAGTGCTGAGGTTTCTGCCTTGTAGCAAAATCTTTCTGCTTACGTCACGTTTCCGTGGCATTTGTGATGACCTAGGAGCAAACACAAAGTCGGCCTCCATGGCTTGGCCAGAGGGCACATCCTTTCCAATGAACATGTTCAGTGTTTCCTGGCTCAGCAGCTTGTACTATTGGTGTCACTAGTGTGTAGGTGGGTACAGTGCAAAATAACAAGTAAAGTACTTCTACAAGGTCTTGCGCTAACTGAAATAATCTCTTCAGGGTTACTTCTAGTAACTTGCTCTTACCTCTACTTAACATATTTTCCCCATAGTTTAGATCAGTTCTAGCAGAGTAAGGGTTACTCCTGTCAGTGGTGTTTTGTTGGTGGTGTCGTATCCATGCTGGGAAATGTTTAACATTTGCAGTGAAGTATCTATAAAACATAGGTGTTACTCCTGACCTGTTATTACTTAAGGAAGAACAAGGATCCTATCGTGAGGTCAGTCATTAGGTGTTTATGGTGATTGCACATGTAATGATGTAGGGTTTTTTTCTTCTTGACTGATCTTTCCATTTTGGATGGGCCTGTCACTGTGGGTGGCTGTAGTGGCCGAAGGATGGCTGGTTTAGAATAGTCTCTGAATCCATAGAAGGCAGCTTGTTCAGCAGAAATGAGACTGGATAGTATGTGTGTTTTATACTGTTAAAAATTTGTTGGACTAATTTTGGGACAATGGACACAGTATTATTTTTACTCTCATCTTTAATATCCGGGAGCAGGAATTATCCTGGAGACTATTTTTTTCTGTTTGGTGGAGAAATTTGCATTTTTTTTCCCTTCAGTTGATTGCCAGTGAGGTTAATTCAGATATTATCTTGATAGAATAGCCACTATTAAATTATGAATAAAATAAACTCTTCTAGCTCGGAAGTTCATATCCTTATGTAGAAAGGATGTATCTGTACCTTGCATACCTGTGGTGCAGCAGAGATGGCAATTGTACCTCTTCTTTTCCCCAGACTCCCGATTTTTAGAAATGGATCCCTGCATGGGACTAAATTAAGCCAGTGTTTATTCAGCTAAGAAGATGTACGAGGCTGGAAAAACCTATATGGGGACTTATTTTTAGGGAAATGCCTGTTAAAGAAAAACAGGGCATCAAAAGGTAAAAGTGAAAGAAAAGAGTAGGGAATTAGAAATGAATCTTACCAAGATGCAACAGATACCAGACTGCTGAAATTAGGCAAACATAAGCATGAATTAGATCAAATGTAGGCTGTGTGCACTGTGCTGAATTACATTTGGTAAAAATCTGGAAATGAAAGTGCTTTCCCTTCTTTATGGAACCTTACAAGGCATGTCAATCCAAATAAAGTACTGACTTGCAGTCAAGGTTCAGATTGTTAGTAGGCACATAACTATTGAGAAAGTCAGCTGTCCCACAAGGAGCTCTGTAATTCAGCAGCCTCTTTTTGCAGATGCGATGCATCTATGTATACACATAGGTTTATGCACATGTTTTAGGGACCATCTTAAATGCACTGGGCCATGATGTATTTGCGTTGACAAAGGGACTGGATATTTTTCTCTTCACTCTGCTTCCCCTACTAAGTGAAAAGATTCTTGAAAAAACTTTAGGGGCAGCTTTAAAGCATGTTTTTTCCCCATATCCAGACTATCCAGATTGTCTCTTTTTTTTTTTTTTTTTTTTTTTTTCCTGTTCTTCCACTTACTAGACAACATCCAGGGATTCACTCCAGTGCTCTTCCCTGTGTTTTATGCACTTAGCATTGTCCCAGTTTTGATGTATGGAAGCCTTAACCTAGCTACAGTAAATGGGTGGAAGTTAGGAGAGGACAGAGAGGTGAATCTTGCAGGTACTCCATTTATTTTGAGCTTTCTGAGGCTTTGCTACTCCACTTGTCCCAGGATGCTGACCTTGCTCGTGCTTGCTCATGAAGCAGCATTTGGCATGCTGTGTATATACGCTCAGTAGACATCAGGGGTCCCCAGACGCAGGCACCTGCACTTGTGATGATGTTTCCAAGATGGGTTTTATACTCACGGTGGCAGCAGAGAGGGAGAGCGCCCTGGGACCAGGCTCTCGTGGGCCTTCTGTGACCTCTCAGCTGGGGATGGCTGTACCTGCAATGTAGCTTCAGTCCAGCCATGCTGCTCCTTCTGGTGCAGACTTCGTTCCATGTTCACTCTGACAACAGAAATAAGCTCTGCAATATCTCATGATGAGTTAGCTTAAGTCACCACCGTGGTTTGCAAAGGTAGTAGAGCTGTTAGAGATGTGTGTGGAATTTTCTCTGTTGCCAAGGAATTGAACTTCAAATAGTGACTGTTGCTTGAATTTTTATTTACCTTGCATATGTCTAAGATAAACCATTCTTCCACTCGCACTGCAAATCCAGCGCTACCTTACGTGGTAACGTAGGATGAGCTGTCGCCTGTGCAGTGATGATAGACTATCAGGGCAAGTTGTACTGGTTTAAATATGCCAAATGCTGGCAAATGGATTAGCCTTTTAGTGCCGACTGCTGCGTTTAAACAACGTCTAAACCTTCCACTAAGTGCCAGTGCTCTTCCGATTGCACATTAGGAATAGCAAATTTGAAATGGCTGCCCTTATTTATTCTGGGCTTGGAAAATTCAAACTAGATGGCTTTTTTTTTGAAAGGAGGGAAGTACTAGGGAAAGGAGGCAGGGCAGATTTTTTTCTAATGAAACAGCATTGTGAGAAGTGTAATCCAAGCCAAAGCACCTTTTTTTTGTGTGTGTGTGTATGCAAGGCAATAATTTCAAAAGTCTAACTTAAATCCAATTTAAAACCAAAGACATGAAAATTTTGATGCTGCAACACTCTCCATCTTGCAGAGATGCTACTGGAGTTGCAGCCCTGCTCTTTGGCCATTCTTACAGACTCCCGTTTCTCTCTTTACTGGGTGGTTTTGTGCAGGGCTGACAAATGTTTGGAGAGTTTGGAGACCTTGATTCGGCCCCCTGATACGCAGCTGGATGACTGCAGCCTCTCGGGGCTTTAACAGCACTCTAGGACATGACTGTGGGTTGGGGCTTTGTTTTCTTTTGTCTTCTAACACTTCCTTTCAGTCTGCAAAGTAGAGTAAGGGAAAGGAGAGGTGCTGGAGTGTGGGCTGCTCCACACAGCTTGGGTTTTGGGGTCGAGAGGAGCCCTGTTTCTGTTTCCTTGCTGCTGTGGATCTATTCCATTGTGCTTTGCAAGTTAGAAATCTGATTTGATGACATTTGGGATTTCTTCCAGGTGTTTTCCTTGTGTCTTACTGTCCATGGGCTGTGACAACCATCCCCCCCACTTTGGCCTCTGTATCCTATTTTGTGGTGCTTGGGGCTTCTGTGCTTTCTCCCTTTTCCTTCTTTTGACTGAGATTGGATTATTTTCTATGTGCAAATTATTTGCTTCTGAATTTCTCAGGAAATTCTGTTATTTGCCTTATTCACTGCATTTTGGGGTTTTCATGTTTAGCATTAGTATTTTGTAATTATTATTATAGCAGCCTGAAGTGTCTGAGCTGAGAGCAAGACCTTGCTGTGCAAACCTAAGCAGCAAGGCTGCTCCCAAGGGCTTGGAGCTGAACTGCCAGCTCTTTCAATGCCGTCTCCATCACTGGGATAAGAGCTGTATGTTTCTAGAAGTTTCTGGCTAGGATCCCAAAGTGCCTCTCAAACACAAATTTAATCTTCCTTTCCCCTATGGAAGTCAGAGACTGGCTCTGTGGCACTGTAATTCCCCAAAATGTGCTTGTTACTGTCATATATATGACTGTGGTCAATATCGGTGCTTAACTTTTTAAAGAGCCTATGTAAGTCGTTAAGTGCATATTGATTGGAAATGAATGTAAATTAGAATTAATTTTGACTTGCTAACGTAGTCAAATAAGGAACATTTCTATTGATCTTTGTCCCAGAAGCCAATTACCTGAATTAAGTATTTTTATTGCATGAAATATGGAAATATGGAGTATGGTATTTAATCATTCTGCATTGATCAATGTGAAATTGCATGTTTAAAACAAGGACTGAAATAAGAGTAGTTAACAAGTGATTTATTTTCAAAAGTATATCTTGTTTTATTTACCCCCTGCTTTTCCCTGTTCAAAAGCTGTGGGTTTTGTACTTACTACTGAATAGGAAGCGTCGATGCCTGTAGATCAACAGGGATTCTTGTTGCTATCACTTAATTCCAGCTTCCTGCTCTTTTGCTCTGCTTGGTCCATATATGTGTTCCCTCCCCCTGCACTGTAAAGCTCCTTTCTATCTGCTACTCCGTAGTATTAAGCGTTTTTGCTGTGTCGTGTTCTGCATGAAAAAAAAAAAAAAAAGTTTTCTCTATTAAATAAATGCACTGCAGCAATCTCTGTTGCAAGCGAATAATCCTAAGTATATGGAGAATTGAGCAGCGCCGGTACAAGGCGCTGCTTATAAAAGGTTTGCTGAGCGAGGGTTCCCTTGCTTGAGTAAAGAAGGGGGCGAGGGGTCTGTGGGGGGCGGTCGCAGGGGGCCTCCTGCGCAGCTGGACGGGGCCGGCGGGGAGCGGGCAGGACCCCCTGCTGCCCCGCAGCCCCCGGCCGGGCCGGCCTCTGCGCCCTGGCCGGGCTGCCGCTCGCTAGCGGCGACCTCGTCCTGTGCAAGCGCTGACATTATCTGCACGTATCGCCACGGCAGGCCGGGCCTCAGCCCCTGGGCGGCTTAATGATCTTGGTAGCATCCTGCTCTCAACTCATCTTCTTGGCAGTAGTTTTAATTACGGTTCGGGCTCCTGAATGAATTTGTTTTCTCTGGATCCCTGGCATATTGAGACGCTTGTCACGTTTCGGTGACTGCAATCACTGATGCGTTTGTTTTAGGGGATGAATTAGTCTTCTGAGGCTGAGCATGTCCAATTTATGAATTGGGTTTCATTGAAAACCAAAACAAAACCAGAGCCGGCTTTTCTGGACCGCTCCCCCCAGTGCTCCCTCCCACCTCCCCCCCAAGCACAGGGGTAAAAATCTCCCTATTTCCCTGTGGCTCCTCCGGCGCGGATCGTGCCCCGGGGAGAGCGGGCAGGAGGAAGGCGCTTTCCCCGCCCCGCAGCGCCGTCCCCCGCGGCGCAGGTTGGCGGAGCAGCAGCGGGCGCT